>VZTU01007177.1:358158-505515 GCA_013400835.1 Zapornia atra
GCCCACCCCGTTCAAATTCTGTCCTTGTGTTGCGGAGTCTGGATCCCTTTTAAACATCTGGTTTGACACTGCAGCTTGTTTCACCCCTAGCACAAGTCTCCTATGGCTCTCTCAGAGTCCAGATGTTCTTGCAGGCCTTCTTGATGATGCAGGTATCTGGGACAACGCTATCCATGAAAATAAAAAAAAATACTGAGAAACTGAAAACAATACATTTGTTACTCAGAATATGCTGTTAACATGGGTAAGTGGTGGCCCATGCAGGCAGCAAGACTTCTCTCTGCTCACTCTGACATCGATGCTGCCGTGGAACGGGCGTCATCAAGAGCCTGGCTTTGTATTGGCTTTGGGACTCTACAGACACGGTCACCACTTTCACACCGCTGGGGTGTGAAACACAGGTTGTCAGTGTAACATCAGAACTGACACAGCTGTATTTTGTCAACGTAGGGTAACAAAAATCAAAAGCTTCTTGCTGTGCTCACCTCTTGAATTCGTCCCAGTGAAACAGAAGGATGTGTACAGAGAAGAGTCGTGCAACAAGCTGTCGCATCAGCTTCAAAAGCAATGGCCCACACAAGCAAATTTCCCTACTATACAGTCTTGGTATTTAAGAATATTTAATCAGAGGTAGGAGAAAGCAAGAGGATTGGGTTTTCTCCCCAAAGAAAGCACTTCATCCACTTCCAGAATGGGCCTGAGTTTTGACAGCAGCGTCTACGCAGAGACACAAGGTATGAATTGCTTAATTATCTGTGAAGATTACGGAGCCATGTCCTGCCTGACTCACCAGCAGTTATTTAAAAAGGCAAAAAAAATACCAAACCAAAATGATTAGCAGCTCCTTTTGGAAAGTGAGCTATTCTAGCTAATGCTATATGTGCCCTGGCTGTGCCCATCCTCACTGTGCAATGGCCAGGGGACAAAAGAACCTAGGGTTTAGGCATTAACATGCTAAGGTCCTTCCAAGGGACAATGCAAAGAAATAGAAGATACCCTGGAAAAAGCGATTTCCTGAAGAAAAAAACTAAAACCAACCAAACAAAAAGCCCCCCCAAAAAACACAGGCAAGTAAAGCCTTTGGGTTAAAGACTAGTTGTTGTAGCACTAAGCACATGTCATTTATGAAGAAAACTCAGCATTTCCAGCATTGCCATTAAAATGAGCAAGATCAAAGGGTACTCCTTTTTTTGTGGTCTCATATGGCTAGTTAAGTGTTGGGCACATTAGTGTGACTCAAAACTTACCTGCTGGATGTGGTGGGACCAGTAGAAGTGGCATTGTCTTGGTGATGAGCCTACAGTTCTGCATGAATTGTAAGGCTCTTCTTAACTCTTTTTCCTCCCTGGGAGAGGCAAATGCTATACCAAGTCTACTTGTTACCACCAGTGAAGGCAGGGCTACGCTTGTGGTATCACCAAAGTAACTAGAAAGTGAAACCTGTCTCTTGACAGAATCGTAGTGGTAAAAAAGAAATACTATTTAGGCAGGGGGCATAATTCAGAAACTGGACTGAAAGCCTCAGACAACTGCTTCTTGAGATTGCCAGTGCTTGGGGAGTTTTGCAAATATGATATTCAAAATTAGGCTTCCTGTCCTATTTGAGTTACTCCACCTTCAGTTCCAGCAGATAGCGTGCAAGTGGGTGGAAACTTAATAGCAATAAAAAAATAGGAATAGTGGACTTAATTTCTTAATTTTTCTGATCTTCCAAAGAACTTTGGAGAAAAAAAGCAGAGAGGACAATCCTTCCTTTCTTTCCTTCCTTCCTTTCCTTCCTTCCTTCCGTCCTTCCTTACTTCCTTCCCTCCCTCCCCTTCGTCCCTTCCTTCTTTCCTCCCCTTCCTTCCTCCCCACCCTTCCCATCTCTCTTTCTCTCTTCCCTCGTGTCCCCCCTCACTACCTCTCCTCGCCCCCACGTTACTCCAAACCCAACACCGCGTCATTTTTCCTGCTTTTAATTCCACCCACCTTTTCATCCCCCCCCCCAGTTCGCACACATCCCGCCGTCAACGCCCCCCCGGCCCCTCCACGGACCCCTGTTCCGCCCGCGCAGCCTCCCACCGCCCCGCGCTCGCGCAGCCCCGCGCCGCGCCCGGTCGGCGACTCAACAGCGCCACCCGCTGGGCGCCCGGCGGAACGTCGCCCCCGCGCAGCCCCGCGCAGGCTCCGCGCCTGGCCTTGGATGGCTTTCGGGCACGAAATGGCTTGGTAACGAGGAGGATCAGCGCTGCTCGCGGGTGGGAGGCGCAGCGAAGCCCCTCCAGGGTCAGGCCTGGTCTATAAAGCCTAACGTGTCTGGATACAGCTGGCAATGCCCCTGAACCCCTTCCCACCACCCCGCGGGATGCAGCCCGAGCTCCGCGGCCTGGCATGGAGGAAGCAGTGGGACTCCTGGGCTGGCTGGGCTTGGTCACTAGTTCCTGCTGGTTTTCCTCTGGGGGAAACAAGGTTGTGTTGGACATGCGTTACGCTGTGAGCTGGGCTGCAAAGCAAGAAGTGGCAAAAGCCCAAGTAATCTTGTTTCGGTCCAGGCTGGTGCACATGCAGCTTCTGAAGGCCTTCCTGGGCTGCCTGTTCCCATCCCATGGCCGCGCCCAGGCCCAGCCTGGCCTTGCCCATGCGAGGGATCAGCCCAGGGGACAGAGCAGGGCTGGGGGCTCAGCAAGAACTGCAGGAGAGCACCAAGGGCTGAGGAAGCTGAGGTGCTCTCTGTCAGATCTCGGCTGTCATCTCTGCGTGCCACAACTCCTCCTCTGCAGAACAGCAATTCCTCCCACGGCCTCCCTGACGAAGAGCAGCGGGCAGCACGCTGGAAGCTGCGTGCTGAGCGAAGGATGGCGTCGCTGCTCATCCGGTGAGTGCTGTCCGTTCCCCGCGCGCAGCGGAGCAGGAGCCTGCAGATAAAGGGTTTGTAATCATGGGATTCAAAACTTTCCCCTGATGCTGCGCAAAAGGGAGTGAACTGGGCCGTCAGGAAAACTTATCTCTGAGGACTTTTAATTCCATTGCTTGCTCTGTGCCACTTACCATAGCAGCACTCTTTGCACACTGTCCTTCTGTAATGGCCACAAACCAAGCTAAGAGAATGACCAGAACATACTGTGGTGGGGCACAATTATAAAGTAAGTTGTCCTAGAGCGGCTTTGGATGTTTTGCATGACATATTTGTAGCACATGCAAATTTGCACATAACTAAACACAAATTTAACAGCCTCTGAACTGTCTGGATAGTCTCAAAGTGATAGTCATTTCTAAGCAATGGGATACTCAGCTTAAAATGGTCCAAAATACTCGATTTCCAGCTGTGGTGGTCTGTCAGATACTGCACATTTAGCCTGGCATCAATTTAGGTCCAAGTATTTGGAGCTGGCTGCGAAGGAAACACACTTTAGTGTTTGACAAGCAAGCAGCTGGGCTTCTTTGAAGCTGGTCAGTGATTTGGAAGGCTAAAGCAGTCTCAGCATAGGGATTCACGAGCGCAGGTGTGCTGCTTGAAGGTGAATGACAGGAATATAAAGAGGTTATCTTGATCATAGGTTTGGTCAAAGCAAAAACTAATACCTTCTGGAAAAAAAAGTGTTCTGTACATCTTTTCTGATTTAAATCTCAAACTATTTCAGGTAGCTAAAATAAAATGCAGGGCAGTTAGCCCAGTTTATTTAGGGAAAAATACTTACTGAAAAATCATTAATTTTCATTCATTCTGGAACTAAAACTCAGGTAGCTCTACACAGACAATAAAACGGCCATGTGGACATTTTTTTACTGTGTTACTATATAAGTTTTCTATTTTCCCAGACTACTTTTTCCCACCTGTTAACCTGAGCCTCATGTGCTGAGTATAATCAGAAAATACTTGTATCAGATAGAATTATTGATATAGTCATGTTCAGGGATTCTTTGCAGGTTCAGCTTCTTATTCACTGATTTCCTGATGTACTGAGCGTATCTTGCTCTGGAAACCTGGCACGCTGGTGGGAAACATCCTGATCCTTTAGATAGGAAGGCCCAGCTGAAATGACAGCTGAAATGTGTTCAAGCAAGGACGGCTCACGTGAGTAAGGACTTGAGTCATCAAAGCCCAAAAGGACTGGTAAGGAGGAGGAAGCTGTTTCATCAAATGCCTGGTGGCAGGAGATGTAAATACATAACCCAGATGAGCAGGCTGATTTTCTGGATCATACACAAAGGACTTGTGCTAAATTGGGTGGTGGTGTTTGGAAAGCACAACAGAAGATGCAAACAGAGCTCTGAAACACAGATGCTCCTGAGCAGGATGTTGGGGTGGATATATAAAATCACAGAGGTGCAAACAGTGTTTGTTCTCTATCTGAACCCACAGTGGAGTATCTTAGCAGTGTGGCCAGCAGATCAAGAGAGGTGATTCTCCCTCTCTACTCTGCTCTGGTGATACCTCTCCTGGAGTACTGCACCCAACTCAGGAGCCCTCAGCACAAGAAGGATGTGAACCTGTTGGAGCTGGTCCAGAGGAGGGCTACAAGGATGATCAGAGGGCGGGAGCACCTCTTCTGTGAAGATGCACTGAGGGAGTTGGGCTTGTTCAGCCTTCTCTTGGCTCCAGGAAGACGTTACAGTGGTGAGACACTGGCACAGGCTGCCCAGAGAGGCAGTGGAGGCCCCATCCCTGGAGACATTCAAGGTCAGGCTTGATGAAGCTCCGAGCAACCTGATCTAGTTAAAGGTGTCTCTGCTTACTGCAGGGGGATTGGACTAGATGGCCTTTAAAGGTCCCTTCCAACCTGACGCATTCTATGAGTCTATGATTCTGTGATTCTGAGCAGCAGGTGCCCTTGCACCATCCTTGCTCCCAGTGTGGGAGGGAGGAAGACACATTTCGGACTATTCTCTCTGATGCTCTGATTTCTGCCTGCTGCAGAGCAAACGTGACACCCCACAGAGCGCATCTCACACCCTGGCTTGAGAGCTGCTTGCCGTGGCAGGGGTGCGCCAACTGCTGAGGCCATGATGCAGGGTGAGCTGTGAAACCCCACCCCAGGGGCATGTTGGATGCTCATATCTTCTACCAGGCCTCCTCTCGATTAAGGTATGATGAAACAGGGCCTTGAGCCTTGAACATCCCAAGGGGTAAATTCATATAAACGTGCAACTGCGATGATCTCCTGAAAGGGGGTGAGTTGCACATTTTGCAATTAGGGTGAGCTAATTGTATGTGTATAGGCAGTTGCCAGAGCTCAGCTGATGGGTGGTAACTTATTAAACCACAGTAACATGAGCACTTTGAGTCATGAAACCATACCCAAAGTGTTTGCAGACTCGGGGCCTGAGAACCTATTGCCCTCCCATTCCATTGCACCTTCATCTCGAGGACAAGGAGAGGAATTGAAAACCTGTGCTGTATAGGCCAATGCAAGATGAAGTTTCCCAAGGGAATCTTAAATTTCTAGCCAGAATTTCAAATAATTTAACAATGTTTTCTTTTTAAATGACCTTGAATCAAAATATTCATTTGAAGTGGGAATGTTTGGGAAAGAAAGAGTTCTGGAAATTTTCAGCATAAACACTAATTCTTGTAAAAAAACACAGAGTCATATTCAGAAAGCGTAAATTTCCCCTAAGTCTCTGAGTCTTGTGTTTCTTACCTGCTAGGGATCTTTTCAGGCCTAGAGCCATCCAGAAGGGATGTAATTTTAGATGTAATTTTTAGATGTAATTTACTTTCATTGTGGTTTAGCCCCAGCTGGCAGCTGAGCACCACACAGCCAGTCGCTCACTCTCCCCCAGCGGGATGGGGGAGAGAATCAGAAGAGTAAGAATGAGAAAACTCATGGGTTGAAATAAAGACAGCCTGATAGGGAAAGCAAAAGCCATGTATGCAAGAAAAGCAAGACAAGGAATTCCTTCGCCACTTCCCATCAGCAGGCAGGTGTTCAGCCACCTCCAGGAAAGCAGGGCCCCAGCACACATGATGTTGACTTGGGAGTGCAAACGCCATCACTCCAAACATCCCGCCTCTTCCTTCTTCCCCAGCTTTATATGCTGAGTATGACAACATATGGTGTGGAATATCCCTTAGGACAGTAGGAGACAGCTGTCCTGGCTGTGTCCTCTCCCAACTCCTTGTGCACCCCTGGCCTTACTTGGTAGTGGGGTGGGGTGAGGAACAGAAAAGTCCTTGGCTGCTCAGTGATAACAAAAACATCTCTGTGTTATCAACGCTTTCCAGCACAAATCCCAAACACAGCCCCATACCAGCTACTATGAAGAACTTTACTCCAGCCAAAACTAGCACAACTGTAGCACTTGCTAGTTTCTTAGAAACTTAAAGAGAAAATGACCTGCTAAATGCTTTAGTTCATCTGTACTTGGTCATTAATTTTGTGCACAGATGCATGTGAATGGGCAAATAATTGAAATCATCCTGGGTTGTTGGGTTGCTTTTTTTTTTCCAGAGCCTTCTCAATGCCAACCCTGTTAGCCACGCTGATGATGTGAGCTTTGACCCAGAGAGCATAGCTCAGATTCTGACCCTGGTGAAGTCAACGGGATCTTGCTATTGATCTTCAGACTAGGACTGCAGTTCACTGAGCTGGATACAAGTGAGAGTCCTTGGGGAAGCTTTTATTTTAAATGACCTTTTAATGAAACTGGAGATAAAACCATTTGTGCTTGAGGCTAATGCCCTGCTGAAGGAACTGGGACACAGCCCCTATAATCGGGTGCTTGTGCATGAGAGAGCAGACTGAGTGGGCAATGCCACCACTTTATGCCCTGCAAAGACAGGGGGACCTCAGGGATGCAGCTGCAGCTGCCTTCACCCACGATTCCTCCCTTGGCCTCTCTGCTGCCCACGTATCTCTACTCTGAAGGGATAACATTAGAAAAATAGCCAAAAGACTCATTTCACAGGACTTCTTCAGGTCCCTGTCCTGTCACTATGGAGGGTGGTAGCTACAACAGCAAGGACACCTTTACTAATACCTGCATAGGAATGCACGTAACACCTTTGTGTGCATCCCCTTGGTTTGTTTGCTGCCTGCCACTGTGCTCAGCATTGCCCTGGAGACCACAACATTTCCAACCACCACGATGCACTCCCAATGGAGCCTTTTTCCTTCTTCCCTTGAGGGAGGGTGTCACATTTAAAAGAGAAAACAAAAAAAAATAATAAAAAGGAGATATCTGTTTCTGGCCTGACCTTCCTGGTTTTAATTCCCATTTCTAAATAGACCTGGAGCTGAGACATCCCATGCAAAATTTCAACCCAAGGCCGTTGTCTGCATTCACATGAAGAACCAGTGAATAAGTGTTTTGAGGTAGCCTTAATTATAGCTGTGAGAATGACACCAGTGTAACATTTAAAGTGTGAACATAAAATATGGCACATCAATCAGAGCATGGAACCACACTCGGAAAGTATTCAGCTGATGATGTTCACGATCACACATTGAAAAAAAAAAAATTAAAAAAATCACATGTGGAAATTCACTCCTGTGGCCAATGGAAAGAGATATTTTTCTATCTCATAGTCTACAAAATTCCCTCACCTAGTACCCAAATCACAGTTTAAAGTATCTTAATTTATCCCTTTGAAAAAAAAAAAAAGTTTTACAAGCCGTTATTCCTGCTCAGCAATCACACAGACACTAAATCTTACTGCAGAAATGGATGGGGGAAATGCCTCTTCTCAGCATTACAGCTGCAGCTGTTTGACAGAAGTAAGTGACTTCATAAACCCTCCTGATTTGGCAGTTGGAGAGCAGAGTTTTATGCTGTCTGCTGCACAGAGAAAGCTCTGCAACGCAATCTTCACAAATGTATCACCTCGGTTTATAAATACCTTTGCTTCACACTGTTAATGCCTCTTTTGCTTTGCTTTCCATTCACCTCTACTGGATAATCTACCAAGACCTTTTATTGCTTTAAAGTGATGGATCCCACCGGTCCAACATATTTTTCTCTTTTTTTTTTTTTAATTTTCTCAATGGAAGACGCCGCACCTTCATCTTTCCTTTAGTTTCTTGGCTAATTATGATTACCAGTTATGGTAAAGATTTAGCAAGCTGTCTTTATTTGCAGTATAATCAGACTGTATACCTCCTCATGAAAGAGTCCATGTTTAAGCACTATATTTTCTGTGACTCTCTCAAGTGCCCACTCCATAAAAAATTACTTGAAAACATTCTCCTGAGCTATGGTGAAAATAGATTGCTGGCTGTTGTCTTCTCAGCCTTCACATTTCTGTATTCATTTTGAGACCTTATTATTTAAGAATTAATTCCTATTCCTCCAGAACAACTTCTGGAGATGGTCCCAGCTCCTATTAACACGCCTTTGGTACGAGTTTGATACGGGAAGGCTGTTCAGTACTTTGCAGGAACACCTTCTCCATCGGGAAGTCTTCACTGATGTCAAGTGAGTAGGAACTCTTGCTACAGTAAAATCTCCAGGACTCACCTTTCAAGTTGTCTGCTATTTTTGTAGGACCTTTTTGGTGCCTGGGCCTTGCTCATTCCTTGGCCAAGCAGCCCGATGTTTCTCATAGCGAGTAGAGTTTGCAGGATTTCTCTTGGAGCAGATCGGATTGGGATATAAGAGTCTGAGGGGAAAACTTCTAATGAACAAATGATTTTCTCAGTGATGGTCTTCAAATACTAGTGGCTTCATGTAAGTCTCTATCAAATTGTTGTCGCTCTCTTTGAAAACCCATATGACTACAGAAGTTTCTAAACTGAATGCTGTCCTAAAAGAAAAAGCAATAAATAGTGGGTGAAAAATAATGCTTCCCAAGTTTTCTAGACATTATTTTCTAACCAGAAACTTCCTAATCATGAATGTTACTCTCTGATTTAATGTGAAGCATCTTCAGTCTTGAGATACATGTAGTGTTATCATTAAGTACCACTGTAAGCTGTCTTGGCAGGAAGCCTTGGGAAGCAGTTTCACCTACTCCTTTAATGGGCACTTTTTTCCCCAGACATCAGAATTTATTTTTTTTTAAATTCTGTTTCTACCAGACAGACCTTTTGTAGCTGTCCTCAAGCAATTCAGCTCCCCATACCCTGACAGGGTAGGACATCAGGGAAATGTTATGTCCAGACATCTCTGAAGAGCTCCGGATGGCTCCCAGGGGGACTTTGTGATGCCAGCCCTCACTGAATCATCACTTCTGTACAGTGTTCCTTGTTGTCTGTGAGGTGACTGGGATCACCAATGAGACAGGTGACCTTGCAAGCTCTGCCAGTTGCACACCATAACAAATGATGAAGACTTCCCAGTCCCTCAGATGTAAGATAGCCTGCTGCACAAAAAGGGCTGCTCTAACACCTGCCTGTGATAGGAAAAATGCTCTGCATGGGGCAAAAACATCCCTTAATCCATTCAAACCATGTTTGCAGCCCATGGAAACCCCTCCTTGACGTGTCTAGAAAATAGCTAAGTGGAGCCGGTTTTCCCTTAAGGATCTGTATCTCTGCTGGCTGTAGGATCTTGCCTATGGCAAGGACAACCTTCTGCCTGCCATTGCACTGAGCCAGCAGAGGTTTGTCAGCACTGTACCGTCTCCTATGCACATTTACGCAACTACTAAAAGAAAACACACCCCCTCTGCCCCCATCTGCTCCCACCTCTCCCTAGGTTGGAGTGGTAGGAACAGATGGTAGAAGTAGAGCTTTAGCTTACAATGGTTCCCCAGCTTGGTTTGCCTTCTCAGGATCTCATGTGCAAGGAAGGCTTGAGGACAAGCTGTAGGGGATGGGGGAGCCTTCTCCTGTAGCATGTGGTACACACCAGATTTTGGCACCTCTTACCTCCTCCATTTGATGTATTTACTCTTTAGTTAGTAGCAGGCTGTGCTTTTAGCTGAGAGGAAATTGAGTTTTAATGTTATTCTTAAAAGCCTGAAGGTTTGCACTTACTGTGGGTTTTACCCTTGTTATTAAAAACAACAAAGAAACCAGTTTTAAAAACTCCGTTTCACCTAGACAATCCCAGCTTCATAATGGTAGCAGCAAAAAGGATTTGCAGTTGAAGGATTAAAATGTGGGTTAACATCAAAACCAGGGCTAAAAGACTGCCCCAGCCAGTAAATAGAAAGGTATTCATTGTGGAAATACCAAAACTAGCCATCCAACACCATTCTTGGGCCCTTAGGTATTGTACAATAGCAGTTGTGGGTCTGCTGTGGGCAAGGTGAACTCGTTGCTCTGTTACGCCCCTGTGCTGAAAAGCCAGGGAGTCCTGAGTCAGGAGGTTAGCTGAAAAGCAGCCTTTTTCACATATATTTCCAAAGTTTCCTTTTTCAGAAAGGTTTTGATGTTTCCTTTGAAGGTCACCTTTCAAATCTGTTCTGTAAAGTTGCCTTAGGTATAAAATCCTTACTCAAATATATTAAAAGGTCAAATAAATTGCACTAAGTAAACAAGCTGGCTTTGCTAGCTTTTGCAGGTGTCTAGCACATGGGAGTTTTAGGATACATGACAGAGAATAAAAACTTGACTTATCTCCTTTTAGTAAAAGCGGGCAGTAGCTAACTGAAGGAAAAGAAAAAGTTTCAGTCTAAAAATTCTTTCCATCTTAACTTTAGGAAACAGGGCCCTTGTGAGCTGAACTGATAGAGAGCAACAGCTCCTGCAGTACTTTGCCATTTAAGAGTGCAACATTTGCAGTGATTTGATTTTAAGTGTTTTCAATTGCAGGACAGGAGCGGATCCTCCTTTGCAGCTTTCATTTGTCAAGTTCCATATGTTTAGACAGATGAGTTAATAAAGAACCTCTCCCAGAATAAAAACAGCATGGCCTAGTAGTTTCAAGGCTCTCTAATTTATGGCTCAAAATTTTCCACTTCTCTGGGTCTGTTTCATGCAGTTGTCACTCAGTGGTAGGCTGAAGTTTCAGGATGTTTCTGATGGCCCAGCTTTTATTTTTTAACCTTCGCATAAAATTGATACTATCCACCAAGTTGCTCTGCATTTATGATGAGGAGGCCACCTTTATAAAGGCTTCCTCAGAGAAGATAAAAACTGCTTTCTCCCATCTTTTATTTTACTCAGAGATGCCAACCTGACCCATCAAACGGATTCCTGCAGCTGGCTCTTACAGACAGCTGCCTTTTCCTTCAGCACGCTCAAATTTTAGACCCCGGCCCGCTGCCAACCCTCAACATTTTTTCTTAATCTCCATGCGCCCTGGTAGACAAAATTTCCACTGAAGGCAGAGTGGCAGTGGTGGTGCCCTGGTCCAGGTGCTGGATGCTCTCCATGATTGGCGGGCCAAGATCTGGGAGTCGGGGCTGGAGTGCCAGAGCTCCTAATGTCCATTCCTGGTAACTCAGCGCCTCCACTCCCACTGACCTATTTTATATTTTTCCAGTATAAATTCTTAGGATAGCTCAGCTTCTGGAGGAATAAAATGGTCATTTTAGAAAGTGATTCCTGTGGCATTCCTTGGGCGCGTGAAAGTCTATGCTTGGAGCCTTTTCCTAGAGGCTCTGCGTGTGGTCAGTGGAGAGAAATAGGAAGAGATTATCTGACACATCTTCAATGGCTGTTACAGGGTGAATGGAATCTGGAGTGCCCCTTTCTCTCTGATGACCCCAAAAGGAACGCAGCTTGAGCAGCTCAGTCTTTGGGAAACCTTTGTGGGGCAGATGAGCTCCACCTCAAGTCTGTATCCCTCTCTCACCTGCTCTTTTCTAAAACAGTTGCATTTGGAAGATATCTCCTAAGACATACATCACTGTGAATGCCAGAGTTGTTAATAATTTCTTGTGAAGTTACTATTATAGTGGAAAAAAAACCCCAAATTCTTCAAGCCCCTAGTGTGGTTCATTCCGTGGTTTGCTGCTGCAAAGCCTCTTCCTAACACAGCAGGTGCAGATGCATGCAGAGTGTGGAGCTATCATATTAATAAAATGGAAACACCTAAGCTTTATTCCTTTGAGCTTCCAGAAGGATCTTGGAAGCAATTCCTCACTTTAAGAATTTCAAATATACTTACAAATGCCCACACAAACGAGTATTGATGCCTATAGCTTGCAAATAACTTTATGGAGGGTGAGGCATTTTTTTCCAGGACCACACTTCACATTAATTACTTTAAAAAATGAACATTCAAAGCTATTAGGTCCCAGAACAACTTCATAATATCAGTGGCTGCAAAATGAAAAACGTGCATGCTGGCACATTTGTTCAATCCATGGTGGCAAGCAGGGACTCTGCTGCTGTTTTATGCGAATTCTAATGAAAGCAATTTATCTCGTTTCCATCACCCCTAAGCCATTATTTATGAATCAGTCTTCAGATCTCGTGCATAAGGAAGAACGAGTCACTTTGGTACTGAGAACTGATCTCTGATTTGTGTCAGGAAATCAGCAACCAGAAAACAAGCTTATTAACTACCATTAGAAATGTCATCCAGCAACAGCCACCCGTTATATATTCTCCACCCACCCCCCAAATGTGCAAATCCTCTGGGTGAGGAGCCCTGGCCTTGTGCTGTGCCAAGCATCTGGCAGAGACACCTGGCTGCACCAGCCCTTGCTGCTCTTCTCCTGAGTAGCAGGACATCTCCATGTCTTCCTTTCACACGTGGCCAAAGTTAGCTATGCTCAGTGCTGTGCTGCTGTTTGGGCTGCAAGGAACTTGAGGAACTGTGCAAGGAACTGTGTTGCTCCCTGGGGATGGGTCTCAGTATAGCAGGAAAACAAAGCCCGCGGCTGGCACCGCTGCTGGCAGGCTCAGCGGAGGCAATGCACTGTCCCCCCTGCCTGCCTGTCTGCCTGCGGGAAGCCTGGCAGGGCTGCCATCGTGCCATCATTTCAGTCCTGGTGATGTGACTCGCACTCCGTACAAATTATGTGCCACTGGGCTGATTTCACAGCAACTGCACTGTTCCACCTAGATGGGAGATCTAGGGCAAGGGGGCTACAGGTGTGTGGGTCTGATGAAGCTGCTCCTTTCTGCTGGCAGCATCGAGCCTGCCACCCCGACTGTCTTCCTCCGCGCCGTGGAGTGCAGCAGCACCACAGCAGAGGGGTAGGAGAAACTTGCACAGTCAGAAGTTTTTTTATTATCCCGCCCTGCCAATCTGGCACCTTTTAAGGACACTATTTTCTTTTCCCCCTTAAAGAAAATACCATGACTGTTTTGCAAATGGGATGGCTATTTTAACTTCTTAGCTTGATTTATATTCCAGTCCCCGCTGGCTGCCGTCAAGATCGGCCCAGTCCAATCCTCTACACATTTCTGATTTAGTACCGTCCTCACGACCCCTCGGTAACTCCAGCGCAGGAGACAGGATGTTATCAAAGAGCTGGAGTAGTGCATAGCTGCACCTGAGCACAGCCAGGGCAAGCCGCACACTGCTATTTCGGGAAGCTTTTATACCTTGTATTTTTCCTTTTCGAATGCACTCGCGTCGCTGCTTAAAATACAGAATCTCTGTTAGAAAAAAAAAAGAAAAAAAAAAAAAAAAGAAAAAAAAAAGGCCATTCTGTTGGCCTTGGCAGTGTATAATTATGGCAGAGAGAAAATGCGGACATTATTACAGGGCGTCTTTGTGGAGGCAGAAGGCGCGAGGAGTTTGCTTGTGGGTGTGATGCCAGTAAACAGCTGGTTAGGCAGCGGGCAATGCGGTCTCCTGGGTGCCAGGATGGGGGAAAGAGGCCTCTCGCCCTTCATCATCCTCACGCAGACCCTTTGACTCAGCAGTCGTACTGCAGTCAAAATCAGTAACAACACTAGCAATCAAATGATTTGCTCTGAATTCTTGCGAGAGTGACACTTTCCATCCAAAATTAACTCTGACCTTTTAGTTGCTGAGGCACAGCACTCTCCAACGGGCACTGGGGTGCAGTAGAAAGCGGTGTTTCCAATTCCTTCCAGGAATGGTTTGTTTCAGTGTTATCCTTCCCATTCCTTGAATCCATTTTTTTCTTCAAGCCTGTGTCTGTTTTAGGACCACTTTATAGAGTGATTTTTTGGAACCAGTTGATAAACCAATACTGATACCATAAACCAATAAAAGGAAAACAAGGATCAACCCCAAAACAAATGGAAAAGAGGAAAGTCAGGATTGTCAAGAAGGAACTGAGAGAGATATAACCTCAGCAATAAATGAAAACCATCAAATGATGACTACTAGCATGAGTGAGTGTCTTTGAGACATCCACATAGAGTTTTCCTTCAAAAACACTGAGCGGAATGACATGCTACCAAGGGCTGCTGTTCTGAAGGGACTTTGGCCAACTCATTGGCTTAGAGCTTATTTTTCAGGGCTTGTTCACCTGAATTTATGAACAGGTTATAATATAAATGGATCCCTTGGAATCCAATTTACTTCAAAATCAAATCTGCGGCAGCAAAACTACTTGCAGTTAAAGGGGTCAGTTATCCGTGACGCAGGGTCTGAGAAAATCCAAGTGCAGAATTTATGTAACCTCATTGTAGAAGGGAAGCAGGGGGAAAGTCCCAGAGCTCAACAGGTCACGATAGCGGGTTTTCAGTGAAAAAAGGACCTAGCTTAGCTTGAAGTAGAATGGGAAAATCAGAATCCAAAGTAAACTCTATTCCCATCAGAATCCAAAGTAAATTGTATCCCCAGTGGTATCTAAACACGTGCTTTCGTACAGGTAGATATTAAAGTAGTTCTGGGAAAGAAGAGGAAGAAAACAAAACCTTTGTTGAGGAGGGTGTATTTCATCAAACTAGCATTTGTTTGTACAAAACCCAAATGTCATTAGCCTTGTTTATTTTAATTTATGAGCAATGGAGAAGTCTTACTGGAAAATTGGTATTGTAGAAGCCAAACCTGTCACTGTGCTCTCATTTTTGAAAAATAATGTCTAAAAATGTAACTCCCTTTTTAACGCACTCTTTTTACATCAGGCATAGCTTCCAATGTTGCCCCTTCCATCTCTAGGTATATTTATTCCCAGTGGACTCTTAGATGGATATTCCTAGAGACTGAAAATATTTGGACCCAAATGTTCAAAGGTTGCTTTTGATTCTCGGTGACTGATTTTATGGATGAGTAATATCTTGACTTGAAAAAGCTTTTATTTCATTTTTAACAAATTGTGCAAAATCATAAAGCCAGCTGGACTCAGGACATTGATTTAGCACACGTGAAAACACAATCTCACAATATCTCAAACTGATCGCTAAGATACTGAGAGGCCAGAAATCATGGCAAAATTTTATCCACAAATACCAGTCCACCAGATGAGACTCCAAGTGGTTACATCCTTGCTTCTTCAGTATCCCTCAGCTTCCCACATTGTGCTGGTCTGTGCTGGAAGGGTTAGCATAAAAGAGCAGATTCTAGTTTTAGCTCAGCTGGCCCAGCAATTGGTGTCTACTTCTAATGGGGTTTTTGTGGTACCTTTCGCACCAAAAATTGCATAAGAATGCTATCTTATTCTACATGGTATGCCTGAGACTCACCGTAAGGTGAAGACCTTTTGGGCAATGCCAAAGTAACCTGGCTTGGAATGAGACAATACCAAACCCATGAACTGCAAATCCATACACAGGCTTTTTCTTAGACTTCCTCCTGTGGTAATATGCACAACCATTACATTTATCAGGAAACTGGGGATTTTTTCAGATATATGTTCTTTGGGTCTTATATGTTGGATATATATAGTGTGTCGATCTGGAACAGCCACAGGCTCTGCACCTCGGTCATGTTTCACTTGCAGGTTACGGGTCATATCTGCATCTTATGTTGTTTTTTGGCTCTTTTAGAACTGGGGAATAATGTTATGGCCTAAGACTTTATGTGCATTTATAGAAATTTAGACATATAAAGCTGACTTCTGAAAAAGCTCTAAATAATCTTTCCAGGCTACTCAGCATGTCAGTAACCCTACGTTCTGCCAAATAGTGTTTTTATCCCCTGAACCCCTGTGATGCAACTACACAGAACTGTCAGTAGCTTTCTGTTTTGCAGGCTGTAGGCTTAAATTACTAAACTGAAAATTCATGTAAATGAAACTCTTCCAGTCCGCGTGGCAAGACCCAGCGCATGCAATTATAGGAGCAGTGAACCGCCCTTCTGCCAAAAGCCCGACACAAGTGCACTCTGTCTCTCACTTACTTACTTTTGGGTGAAGAGTAAGAGGATGCTGCTGTAGGAGAGGGAGCAGGAGAGTCTTTTCTGCTCGTATAAGATGAGAAGTTGCATCTAGTAGTCAGGATGTCTTGTGGGGCACAGCTGTCTCTCAAAGCCTCTCACGCCTCGCTAGCCCTGTCCGGCCAACCTCTCTGCCCTGGGCTCAACTGGGCTGACAGGAGACAGGTCTCCACTCTCTTCTTCCTTAGGGCTTTTGCCTGGTGCTTTTCTCTCTTCCCCTAAGCTCTTGAGCCCCATCATGCTCAGACACCTCTGTCTCCACTCCCAGGCTGTGCCAAGCTGGGCCAGATGTGCTGGCACTGAATGTTTGGGTGTGGGAAGGCTGCTGCAGGCTGCAGGGAGGATGGGGGGCTGCAATGGCTGGGAGGGTGTGGAAATCCCCTGCCTGGTGTCCGACACACTCAAGCAGAGTGGCTGGAGCAGCCATCTACCTTTTCATCTACCTTCCCACTGCAGACTGGGTTGTGGATTTTTAAACCCACTTGGCCTCTTCCCTCCCTCTTCCCTCTTATGTCTGTCCCCACGGTGGGTGGCCACCTGCCCCACACGCCTCTCCAGTCCTCCAGGGATGTCTTCAGCAGGTTGAAACCTGCAGGTTCCCTGGAGGGACAGGCAGGTGGGTGTAGAGTTCAGGACTGCTGAGCCTTTTGCACTAGGTGGTGTAAATCCTCCTGTGGTCCCTGCTGGGACCCAGCTTGACAAGGCTGACCCGTTCAAGGGGGTGGGGTGCATGTGGAGTCAGCCCTCCAGAGGCTGTGTTATAAAGCTCAGTGCTGAAGGATTTTACAGTGTGTTTTGATGTGTAATTTAAAAGACTAAGGGCCAGGAGCAAAACCTCTGGAAACCTCTCACAGTTTTGGGGATATTCATCGTGGATTTGGTTGGTGTGCCTGCATCCTGCACCAAGTGCCTCCCAGTGGTACCCACACCGAATGGCAGAGACCCCTGGAAAGGCACAGCTGGGTTTCCACCAAAAAAGCTATGGCTGCTGCTAAGTCAAAACTTCTCAGCCTACCCTTGGTTTTTATTACTATTATTTTTCACAACCCCAAAATGCATCAAATGCATCCAAAAGCCATCAAGCTGACAGTACCACATTTGGATCACAGAAAAAAAAAAAAGAAAAAGAAAAAAGAAAAAAATCTCAAGTAGGAAAACAGTGGGTTGGAAACGGGAAGGCTGAATGAGCCCCACCTGAAATAACTCCAAAAAAAGGCATTTCTGGCTTTGGCAACTCAGCCAGAAGGATCCTATATGTTTTTGTATAGGGTTCCCAGAGGATTTAAAACTGTAAGATTTGATGCTAAACCTATTTCTGTGCCGTGAAACCAGGGACAGCTGTACAAATATTTGCTGTTTTTAATTAAACCTAACATTGCTACTTCCTTCATTTAAGTTAGGTCAAAGGACTGGCAATTTTATGCTTTGATAGATGAAGAAAAACAGTTGTGGGTGTTGTGTTTTAGAAATATGTTATAAAATAAGAAGTCTGAGGGAAAAGGCCTTGGAGGCTCTAATAGCTCTACCCTTGTGCTTTCTTCTCAGAGATGTTTTCCTTGTCAAATGTTTTGCCTTATCCATATAGGAACTGTTTCTACTGTAATTCTGCTCATTATTTTTTCTTGAAAGCTTTTTATCTCAACTTTCCATTTACTCCCTAGTTAAACTTTAGGTAGCATTCTCTTGGCTTTGTGTTCTTTATAAATGCAGATAAACCTGCTTTGTTAGGGAGAAATGAGGAGGGACGTGCTTGCTCCCACCCTTTTTGGATGACACTGCATTGCCTCAGTCACTTGGCAGAACATCTCACAGCGATTCCCCCTGGAGAAGTGTTGGACTTTCTCCTGCTCCTCAGGGCAGGGCTTTACTGTCACAGGCTCTTCCAAAACCAGGTGTATGGCTCCCATCTCAGGGCTAGAGGTAAACTCTCAGTTCACAGACACATTTTTCTGGTCACGCAGCAAAGACCAAAGAGATCCAAGCTGGGACTAGCAGGGGAAAGTTTTCATTTCAGCTCCATGGCTGGTCTGTTGCTTGTCCTGGGGCAAGTCCCTCAGTCTTCCACTATGGGAAAGGAGGATAAGGATGTTGACTCCCACAGTGATGAGTTTTGGGACCCGTACAGTGATGCAAACAGGTATTACAGTTCCCTGGGCTTTTAGAGGAGGGTAAAGATGGTTTAGAATCAACCAGCGATTTCCCCTAAACTGTCTTTTGTCAAAAATTCTGGATTCATGACTATGCACACTCTGTTGGAGACCATCCATTCTCACCATTTTTTGTTTAAAAATCTGGAAAAAATGTTTAGAAAGTCAGAATAATGCCTTCACACACCTAAGCATATATTTTAAAGTTGGGGGTTTTTTAATGTGATTTTTTCGGTCTGCTTTTAAGCCAAGGTATAGACAAAAAGCACCAAGGAAGAGTAAGATAAGTATTGTTCTTGTGCTGATCTGTATTCTGTGTTTTGGGTTGGTTTAGATTTTAATTTAGAAAAACTTTTGAGATTTCAGCTTTTCATTCTCAGTGAAAAATCTCAGATCTTCTGTGGGGGGAAAAACTGAGTGCCATTTCTTTCCTGTTGCTACATGTAATGGCAAGAATAGAGGGACTGTCCCTTCTGCTCAGCTTGTAATTTCTGCTTTAAAAATCACATTTCTATCAGTGCTAAGTGAAGTTAGGATTATAGGATTTAAAGATCTTCTGTGTGTTCTCAGTAAAGTTCTTTGCTATTATTATAACTGCTAGCATTATATTACTACCACCAGCAGTGTTATTGCTGCTACTGTCATGGTGCTGAACATAGGTATTGATTTTAAAAGGAAAAAGCTTTTTTTTCTAAAGGTATAAACCTCTTTCACCAGTTGATAGACATCTGTCAGCAGATAGACTGAACTCTGTTCTTTCCTATCAGGGACTATCAGACTAGCCTGGCGTCAGTGCAGGACTCGTGCCAGGCACTCAAAGCAAACTGCAGATCATAGAATCATAGAATCATAGAATGGTCTGGGTTGGAAGGGACCCCATGGATCATAGAGCTCCAACCCCCCTGCCACAGGCAGGGCCACCAACCTCCAGGTCTGGATCTACACAAGGTTGCCCAGGGCCCCATCCAACCTGGCCTTGAACACTTCCAGGGACGGGGCATCCACTACTTCTCTGGGCAGCCTGTTCCAGCACCTCACCACTCTTTCTGTAAAAAACTTCCCCCTAATATCTAATCTAAACCTTCCCTCCTTTAGCTTTAGTCCATTCCCCCTTGTCCTGCCATTATCTGCCCTTTTAAAAAGTTTAATCCCCTCCTGCTTATAAGCTCCCTTCAGGTACTGGAAGGCTGCAATGAGGTCCCCCCGCAGCCTTCTCTTCTCCAGGCTGAACAAGCCCAGCTCCCTCAGCCTTTCTTTGTAGGGCAGGTGCTCCAGCCCTCTAATCATCCTTGTGGCCCTCCTCTGAACCCTCTCCAACAGTTCCACATCTTTCTTGTATTGGGGGCCCCAGATCTGGACACAGATGAGGTTAAAGAGCATAGAAGTGGGTACATGAGTGTGGAGAAGAACACACGGATTTGCAGTTTGCCAGCTTGGTCACTTTCTAAGAGCTAGAAATACAGTCCTTTTAGGTGGCCTGCAGTTTTTGGGTGGATTAAGGTTTAAAAGAGCTTTATTTCTACAAAAACATAAAAACCTCCAAATTCTTTAGTAAACTCTTATCAGGAATTTTCTTGGAGAAATATTATACATAGGCAATTGCAAAACCTAGAAGTGCAAGTCTGTATTTCCAACATCTGCCTCCCTATCTGCTTATTGCTTATCTATGTATTATGTGGAGCCCTAAAGATACCAAACCATCAGTCAAATAGAGAGTAAACCAGGAGGAGATATATCATGGCTTAATGCTACAGAAATCAGATGTAGTGACATCTCCCTCTTGTTACTGCTAGTACCTCTCACTTCATAACTAAAACCATGGCAGAATGGGGCTGTTAACTGTTTTTAGTAAGGAGCTAGTGTGTATCCATAAATCCAGAGGTACCCTTCCTGACACTGCTGCTGTCCCATTTGCTTTGCCAAGTATGCCTGAAGGGGCAGAAACAGATTAAGGAGCTTTGCCCCGTACCCCCAGGCGTACAAGGAAAGCCCGGTTCGTCCCTACCGTACGTCTGCTGTAACTGAATGCATTTTTAGAGTCAATGAGTTTTTCTCAATGAGCTAACTATCCTTTCAGAAAAGTAAGATGAATAGCTGCTTATTTTAATCTGGCAGCACTTTGAGCAAATACAGCATTTTTTCTGTCTCGTGTAGCGCAAGGCTAAAAACGCAAAGAGCAAGAAAACTCCTCTTCCCCTCCCCATCCCCCCACCTCCTTCCAAAATGAAAGTCAAGGTTTTGTGGGATTCAGCACAATCCGTGGGATTTATGTTGCACCTGTTGAATTCTCACAAGAATTATCAATTAAAATATTGTGACTTTGGAAGGAACATAGGAAATCTGTGGGGAGACTCGAGCTCCGTGGCTTTTCTGCACCTGCAGTGGTCTGCCGTCCCGGCTTGGTGCCTCTCGGGTGAGGAGGGGCTGCCAGGCCGGTGCCACGCACCGCTCCATCTCCATCAGTGCATGGGGAAAAGCCCATTTCCCTCCTCTGCACCATACTCACTGGTTTTTGTTTGAGTTGGCACTCACTGACAGCATCAGGATGACAAGGCCTTGCAGACACAGCGCTGGAGCATTCGGCGGTGCAGATTTTGGATGCTCTCGCTGCCCTCGGGTGTTTGGACTGCGAGAGGGGAATGGGGAGGCTGAGATCTTGTAGGAGTTAGCTCCAAAGCCCAATCAAACTTGATAATAATAATTTTGAAAAAGCTCAAGTGGCCGTGAGTCTGTAAGCCTTTGTCTCCAGCTGGTGACTGCAGATTTACCAGGAGTGGTTGGGTTCTGCACTGCTGCTCTTTGCTGCTGTTGCTCTTCACATGTTACAGTGCTGGTGGGATGGCCCTGGTTGAGCAGGACCTGAGGGAGCACCCAGGCTCAGTAGAGACCACATACCCAGGAAAACATGCCATATGTGTTCCCAGAATGTGTTGTTCTAATTTGAACTTGATTTGGTTGTCCTAATCACAGGGTTTTTTGATTTGGTTGGTTTTTTATGCGAGCATTATTAAGGAGATCTCTGGACTGTGGTGGAGATAGTATAAACACTCCTAAAGGATATAAACCCTTCAGTTTCAAGGCAAAAAACCAGACATTCTGATGAAGATTAGGAATAAATTTGTTTCTGGGGAGAAGGCAATTGCCCAGGCAATTGCTTCATCCTACACCCTGCACTTTTCTTAGCACAGCTCTGGTGTTTGGCATGGACAGAGGATGGATGCATAGTCTAATCCACCAGACCCACTGAATGATCTGGGTTTACAAAATTCACTGCTACAAGAGCAGTTCTTAGGGCAACCCCTGCTGTTACCCATCGTAGTGGAGGATGGGTTTCAACTATCATCTCTCCCAGGTCTGGCCTCACTATAAGCTGAACAGCTCTTTGGGCAAATATATTCCATGTCTTCAAGCTGTGCTAGAAGAGGATTTAATACCTCACCAAGGAAAGAACCTGCAGAAGGGACCATCATTTTGTAGCCCTGCCATTCTGGGAAAAGCAGGTGCTGCGCTGCTGGCCATGTCCTAGGACTGGCTTGGCTTGGGACAAAAAATAAACTATAGTCTATACAGTGTAATGGGAACAAAGATTTGGAGCCTGCCCATGTACTGCCCTACCTCTACCTGAGCTGACTGCCACAATTATTTACTCTCTCTTCATAGCAGTTTCTGGACTGGCAAAGCGTTTCCAGCAACATGGCAGCAGGAAGGGAAAGGACTGTGGAATGGTGTGGAGGGCATGCTCCTTGGTGCCCTCACAAGAGCAAACCAAGTGGGGCATTCTTGTTTGCTGGGGCAAAAATGCTTGGACTCTGCTGCTGCTGCCATTCGGGAAGGTGAGAACGAGCACTTCATTTATCCCCGAGCTAAGGAAAATAGGAGTTAAAATCCCCACACCCATATGTAAGCAGATCTTGGTTCCTTCCTTTCCTGGTAACACTAACTACCAGACTAATTAAGCAGGAACCACGGGGATAGACACCACTGAATAAAAGGGGGTTAAGGCAGAGCTTGAGCACTGGTCACCCATACAGCTAAATGGCTGCTCCGTCCTTCCTCACTAGCAGCTCTGCTGTAAAACCACCTAAAAAGCAAATGGTAGCTAGTATTGTTATACAAAGGAGAGTGGAAGCTACTGCTGCCCCAGAATGGAGGTGCTGAGGGAAGCTTTGCTGCTGTGCAAATGTCCACAGGGACACCTCCATGGGTATCTAGGCAGAGAAATACCTCATTAGTGGATGTTAATGGAACTCTGGTGCTGAGCAATTACAGATGCTCAAGAAACTTTCAGAAAGGCGTGTAAGATGCTCATGGACAGCAAGCAGAAGCATAGTGTTCGGTTCAGACATGAGATTTCTGCCCTTTAATTGTTGCTGCGGCTGGATGTTTAACCTAAGGACAGCTGTGCTGGTTTAGATCAAAGTACCTGGAGGCAACATTCTGGCTCCAAGTGTGGCAGGGGATAGCTCCAGTGCTTTCCCCTGCTCAGGCTCATTCCCAGAATTTTGGGTGTACTCATCTTGCAGCTGCCCCCAAAACAGGTGACTCATCTGCCTGAATTGTGGCAATGGGGGACCATATTCATGGCCTCCTCCAGGGAGAAGAACAGTGGCCACAATGTTGACGAATGACAACAGGCAAGTAAGTGGTAAAGTGTTTCACAGCCTCTGACAATTCTCAACTCGGGGCATTTTTTTTGCCCCTGTGAGTATTTTTTGCTTGTAAAACCATAGTGGATCCCTCACCATGTTCTTGTCCACTCTCCCTTTAAGCCCACGCAGCCACAGTGTCTTTTGGCAGCAAAGTCCATGCCCACTGGTAGCTTGAAGAATCACTTCCTTGCTTTAGTTTTTGACTTGTCTCCCTTAGAGCCCATCAGTCTTGTCCTGGAAGGGACAAGCGAGCAGTCAATCCTTCTCCACGGCAGCCTGCTTTTTGCAGACGTCTCCCATATTTCCCCTACTGCTCTTTTCCAACCTCTTCCCATTCTTCTGCTACAGGTTAGTGGCCCTGTAGAGGGTCAGATGAGATGGTCCCTTGTCCTGAAAGCATAAAGTCAGCACAGTTCATTTCTAAAACGGTGAACACCTGAATTAGCATGGGTGGCTTAGCACTGGCGTGGTGGAGACAGCCATGTGTCTGGTTCTGCTGGCTCAGCGCTGGGGTCAGGGCTCTGCAGCCGAGGGCCAGGTGCAGCAGCTGGGTGCTGCAGACTCTTCCACCAGCGTGGCTCTTCCTGTGGCAAACACTTGACCAGACTTAGGTGTACGTTCCTAGGATACAAGGAATACAAAAACATTCTCCTTCTCATACGTGTCATTCTGGAGAGACTTTTTTTTGCCCTCAGAACCGACCTTTTTATGTAACACCAACTAAATACACATTGCACCTAAGTGGAGATACTCTGTTAGAAATAAATGTGCTTATAAGCATTTGGAAGTGTAAAGGTGATATTTATAAAGTGACCAGAACACCCACTACGCGCTGCTCAAGCCAGTGAAAATAACAGCTGCTGAGTTTTATCAGCTTTAGAGCACCACAGGAGCCGTGCGCAGAGCAGCTCATCTGCGATGTGTCAGTGCTGAGCGCAGCTGACTAATGCGCTGCTGTAGCTAAAGGCAGGGTAATCATACAGAGGCTGTAGGTAGATGATAAAATGAGTAGCAGTTTTATGGCTTTTCAATTGCTTTCTCCTAATACCCACATCTGTACTGTATTTGTGAGAGTAAAAGCAGTGAAAATTCCTGCAGGTCAAAATAACTTTATTCTTAAGAGTATACCTAGGGTGTTGTCTTTCCTCCAGCCCAGTGGTAAACATGTTGATGTTGGAGTAAAGAAAGGGCTGGTATTTTTCCTGGATGAGTGAAGTACGGCTTTATCATTCTGCATTAACTGTTTCAGATGCCGTGTGCACTTTTTTAAAACTACTAACTGTGATGGTTTATAAGTCACAAAAGCTTCTTTTTCAAAAGTTCTGAAACCACTAAGAGCTCCACATAAAACCCAGGGAGTAAAATCTGACAGGAACTGAAGAAAATGTAATTTACTGAAGTGACAGTTTTGTTGTCAGAACAGTTTCCACCGTAGAACAGCATTATTTTTTTTTTTAAAGTTTTCTGGGTTACAGAAAGAGATTTGATTTGCATTCTCCTTAGGGGTGACATCAGGTAAACTAATTGAGGCTGCAGTTCAATGGATTCTGAAAGTCAGTATAAAGTGGAATCAGTGCTGAAAGACCCTGTCCCACCTTCTCCCAATCTCGCCTCACACTCCTGCTTCTGCATCGCTGCCTCCTTTGAACTGGGGTGAGAAGCTGATCTGGGTTTAAACTAACCTGATGAAAAACAAAGACCCCGCAAAGATCTTCAGATAGATGCCCTCCCCAGGGAAGCTCTTTCTGCAGATCAGCAGGCTGCTGCGCTCACACAGGGTGTGTGTGGGGGAGGGTGTGTGGCGGGATGGGGATGGGGGGGATGTTTGCTGTGAGGCAAGAACAAGCAACAGGAGATCGGGGATTACTTTTCTCAGCAATACCTTTTCTGATTTGCAGCGTTCATCAGGCTGGTCCCACAACTAACCTAGCAGTAGTGATACTGATGTAGCCCAGGAAAAAGTGAGACTAGTTATTAAAACCCACAAATAAATAGAGTCCTGTGTCTTTAGAAGGGAGGTTATGAGAAGGGTTTACGTTTTTCTGAAGGTCTAAGTACACGTTATTTGGCATGGAAGGGAGTTGCTACAGGCTTGGTCTCACCTGTGCTAGCTACAGTTCACTTCGCAGATGTGCTGAAGGATGGTTCATGTGTTAAGAGCAAGTGACTCATAATTGGACCTTCTGGGAAACATTACAGGTCACCTAAATTCAGCAAGGAGTTCAGAGAGAGGAAATCGAGCTTAAAAGAGCCGAGGGACTTGAGCTTGTGCTGCACACAGGATATCAGGTGGCAGGAGGAGGAACTGACTCTGACCAGAGGGGCCTGGAAAGGAGCATGGCTTGGTAGGGACAGACCTGCAAGGCTACTCACAAGGATGTGAGCTGGCTAGAAAGGTGGGAGGGAGTCTCTGGATAATTTTGAACTTTGCATTAATGAAGCTGGTTTCCAAAGGGGGAATGTTCTTGGGAAAACAAGAAGAGAAAGAGGTTGAAGTAGGGCCAAAAATTAGGCTGGGTGAACAGCAGGATTCATAAATCTGTGTGCAGTTTTTACTTGCTTTCACAGAATACTGGTCATGAAAGAAAACCAAACTTTTGTGTTTGAAATCTGCCACGTGTCATTAGTTTATAAGGGTGAGTGCTCAGCTGAGCAGCCGGGCAAGAGGTTGACTGTTGGTTAAGAGTTCTGGATTGCAAACAGAGAGCTGTTTGTGTCCACAGGAGGAGAATGGCGTCCAAACATCCTGCTGTTAAAGAAACAAGGTCGGGTCAGGTGAGTAAGGTGGGTAAGACACATTGTTCATCTAAGGAAAGAGGCTGAGTTAGGCCTTCAGAGCAGGGTGTGGGTGAAACTACGGGAACAAAACCGCTAGCAAAACCGCTCTCAGTATCGTAGGCCTGCCCTGCTGCTTATGCATGCGGGCTGGGTAAGGGGTCTACCCAGTACACATTTAGCAGTAGATTCCTAATTTTAGCTTAAGTAGCTTGAGTGTATGACTTTGAAAGGAGTCCTGTATATCTTCCCTGTTGTCAATGGAAAAAGAAGCAACCTCCCAGGACGACATATTCCACTGTCAAACTGCCACACAGCTCCCTATAGGTGATGTTTCTAGATGGATGGCTCAAACCAGGTACCTCTTTTCTAGATGGCTGTGGTCAGGTAGGTGAATCCCAACCATTGTGGAGCTTTCACGATGCAGAACTAATGCCTGAGAAGGTGAACGTAGCTTGTGGCCACTGATATTCATCTGCAAGTACATTTCCATCTCCACAAAATTATTTCTGCACCTACACGTCTTCTGCTTTTACAATGGCAGCTCCTGCTAGATTTGACCAAAGAGGTATTGTTTTGCTATTGATGCTCCCATGATACATAAGTTCATCCAGCTCTGCTGTTTGAAACAAGCATGTGAGGGGCCAATTCATTGAGTAAAATTTATTCCAGATCTTTGCAGAAATATACGATGCTCTTGAGCCTGTACAGATGTGTAGCCAATAGGGAGCTGTCTGGCTATGCAAGTTTTTTATGTATTTTTCAACTAAATCAGAAATCCAAATGCAAAAGTCAGCACTTGGGGATGTCTACATGGATTTGTGACTCTCTTGCCTGAGTTCTAAGGTTATAAACCAACGAAGGGATTAAACTCATACGTACATTTTTTTTCTTTATGTGACAGACCTAAGATGAATAACATTGCTCATTTACAGAATCAGAGAACACTTAAATGCGAAAGGTTTCTTCAAATCACTGAGGTAAAATCCTGGCCCTTTTGAAGGTAGTTTTTGGCTGGTTTTGATAGCACTCGGTGTCACCATTTTTCACAGGAAGACATCTCTTCTGCCAACTCCGATGGTTTCCCTTGTGTATTTTATAGGGCCTCATCCACTCCAGCTTAAAAGTACCCATAAATGGGACATATGCTGGCAATCCTAACATACACCAAAGTTATTTAATAAAACTGTAATATAATTCATTTTATTCGGTCCTTTCAGAAAACCGTGTGTGAAAGAAATGGAAGACAGTAAAGCGATGCTGTTGGCAGCAAGCACACAAATGCTGTTTGCTTGAACCCGCAGAAATGGGTTCAAGGAAGATTATAGCTCCATATGCATACACATTAAGCCCCTGAATCCTGTCATGCCCATCCCTCTGACCCTAGAACCGCCCTCACCAGAGGTGAAAACCAAAACCACCGACAGCTAATCAGGTGCTCAGCCAAATGCATGTGGGTTGTGTCATGCTTGAAGCCGAGTCCTCATGCCAGAAATGGGGCTGTGGGCTCTCAGCAGACACATCCTGGGGAAGCAGGAGCCTTAGCAGGAGGAAGGTGAGTGCAAGCCTGAACCTCTGGCCCTGGGGAACATGACCAGTGGGTAACTGACTGCCCCTACCTTGCAATCACAGTTTCAGGCAGAGAGAAATGCTAAATTACTGTGCCCCCCTTCACGCCTGCTCCTGCTGCTCTGAGCTGGGAGGGCAGCACTGGGTGCTCATCAGGCAGCACAAGCTGCTTCATATCTATGTACAAGCAGTACAGTTTACATTTGGCAGTGATGTGGGGCATTTGGCACAGTGGGGCTTACAGGCAGACTGTTCTTGCCTGCAGATGTGAACCACTGGCAGCACAAGGTGTGCAATCCCATCTCTGAGTATTTCTGTGGTGCTAAGGAAAGAAGGACCATCAGTGAGCTCCAGTACCGGACCCTGTTACCCAAGCTGATTTCTTTCTCCTTGGATCTGTTTTGAACCTTTCCAAATAGCTCTGTCCAAAACAAGGCCTGAGCATAGTTTTATTCAAGCCTGTGCCAGATTTGCTCCTCTCCATCTTCTACCATTTCCTAATGCTATTCCATGACCCTTGAACTCCCTCATACACTATTATGTCACAGTCCAGGGTATGAAACATGGATCCCACAGTCTTGCTCTAAAGACATAACTCTGGTATGCTGCAGCCTTGGTCTGCACTCTTTTAGAAACGTTGAACTGAAGAAGTTATGCAGAACAATGATGATACCCAAGGGCAAGGTGTACCATGTGAAGCCTGCAGGAGATCTTGAGCCAAGCTGGTATGGATGCAGTTTGCTCAGGAGGAGGCTCATCCCATGTGGTGTAGGCAAAAGCCAGGTAGTGCCTGCTAAATGGGCACTGTTACTCCAGTTAGACCTTGTGCTGGGCTCTGGATTGACAGTAATTGGAAAAGATGATACCCATTGCAACTTTCAGATGATGTCCTGACTCTCCTTTAGCCTAGGGTGCTTTGCAGGTGAACCTCAGGTTTTCTTGGACTCGTGGTTGGTGTTGCTGCTGAAAGTGTATCACAGATCCTACAGTTGGGCCAGTGTTGGTGACTGACTAGTCCACTCTGGGGAAGCCCCAGAAATTATAGTCTCTGGACTCCAGGGTGTCACCATTGCCAGGAAGGCTGTATCTTTCACGAATGCCTAGGAGAATCTGGAATGAGGCTAGGGGACAAAAATAGGGTCAGCCTGGGGAAAAAAGTCTTATATTTGCAGTTAGTTTTTCAGTATAGGAAGAAGTGATGACAGCCTGTTCACTTCCATCCAAATCTCACTTGTCATCTAGTCCTGGGAGAGAACCAGGGTCTCTACATGGGGCACACCATATTTTTAATCCAATTATAAAATGGCTCAGTCTCTTTCCTACAGCTCAAGCTAAAGGATGAATACAATCAGACAGCAACTGAGTTTAACAGCCATAGCCATAAACTTGATGGCTGGCGTAATTTAGATGGGAATTTCCTCAGAGATTTGTTGGAAATATTGAAATTCAAGTTTTATTTTTGTTTTTACTTCCAAAGCTAAAAATTCAGACTAAGGCTCTTGTGCAAAGGCCATAAATACAAAGCCAGTTTCTCTAGAAAGAGGGGCCCGTGCAGTGCATGATCAGCTCTTGCAAACGTGAAGTTCAGCATGGCTTTGGATCTTAAGAGCCTGAAATTTGCAGGACTAATCCATGCAAGTGCATGCAAAACCCTTGCCTAAATCTAGTGTTACCTTTTTGCACAAAGCATTTTTCAGTGAAATGTGTGACAACCAAATGTGCAACTGGAGAATGTGAATACAAAGAAAAACCCCAAACAACCCTGAACTGTTGAACTGTTTGATGGCAGAAGCGAGGCATGTGCTTACAAGGATGGGTGAAGATGATATGGCTGTCCTGCTGTCATGAACACTGGCCAGGGGAGCAGACATGACACGGGAGTATTCCTGTAGCTACTTTGCTGGCCCCCACCCACATCAGAGTTATATCCGACTCTGAAAGTACCTCATAATATAGTCCTTGAAATGGAAAAAAAAATCATTACTGGTGACTTCCTAGTGTTTGCTGTAGGTGATTTGCTTTTTAATGTCATTATAAATTAAGATCCATTGCTATAGTATGAAAATTAAGTCAAATTTGATTATCTTTTTGCTGTTCTGTTAATTTAATAGAATATGTTTGGGACAGGTAAGCGTTTGCAAAACATAAATCAACTAAACTGCCACAGTTAAGGTACGTCCCTGACCACAGCACACTGAGTGCCTTAGTGTGGAAACTCAGACTAACCACAATGTTTCATTATTATTATATGATTCTATGATTCCGTGATACAAAGGCAATGTGCCTAAAAGGAATCAGGTTCTATTAAATATGGTAACAGGGTTGCAAAGCACATGCGCATGTTTTGGTCCTGCTCATATAGATGTTATCATTTTCCCAAATATATTGGAGGAAATGGTTAATTTTCCTATGTAGATCTTCATTCACACATGTTTGAAGTTGTAACAGGCTATTTACAATGGATTCTCTGTATCTTCATTCACCTGAATGCCCCCTGGTCAAACTGAAAGTTACTTGGAAGAAGTAAAAAGTCCAGGGGCATAGTTTTCAACTTTCCATTGCAGGAAAAAAAGAAAAAAGAGGGAAACTTTAGGTTCTGGCAGACTTCATCTGAACCATTTCTAATTTTACTTACCTATAGATTCATACCAGGTGGTGGGTTATTTAGAGTGCATATTATGGATGGTTATATTTGCTTAATGCAAGAACATTTGTTAAAAAGACATGTGCACTGGATACAATACCCAGTCTATCTCTTCCCAAGTAGAAAAAACTTGCAGAAGTCTCCCCCCTCACCCCCCTCCCACCCCCCAAAGATCTGGGACTCTGTCCAGGTATCTGTCTGCTTTTGCTCTGAATTTTCCATCTAGAGCTCATGAAATGTATGTAAAGCTCAATCTGTAGGTCTTTCTCATGGCAGAGCTAGTTACAAAGGGCTCCCAAACCAGGCCGGGCAGTCAGCTCGGCAAGTAAATGGGGTGCCAGACGGACAGATGCCAGATTTCTCTCACTTCACCTTTGACTTTCACATTGGTGAATGAGTTTCAGTTCTGGGCCTCAAAAAAGGTGGCAAGGAAGAAATGGCCTGGGTCAACTGGAGCCTCCGTGGAGGACAGGATGCTGTAAAGTATTCAAAGACATCCACACAGGGCTGACAGATGAGAGGCAGGGCTATGGCAGACCACTGCTGTCTGGGGCTGCAGCTGGGAAACCAGGTGAGATACAGCAGCACATCTCAGGCCAGACAGTACAGTTAGGTTTAAGTAACTACATGGGCTCCTTACTATTGTCTTTCAGTGACTTGTAATTAAATTTTCCAAGTGGGTTTAAATAACTCTTGACTGCCTAAATAAATAACCTCAAATTAAAAATTTAATTAGAATTTCCCAAACAGTTTGGTTTTTGTTGGGTTGGTTTTTTTTTTTACAAAGTCAGTGTTTTCCATTGTTGGGTTTGCAGAGAGTACCTTTTCTTGCCTGGAAGGTCAGTCCAAGCAGAAAATTCCCAACAAGCTCTAGGTTTAAAAAGTTGTGGGGCTTTCTCAGTCACTGAGACCCTGAAAAGTACAGGTTGGAGCTACTGTGGCTTTTCATGGCATTTCATACTGGCTCGTTTGTCTCACTGTTTATGTAGATAGGGGCTGCTAAGAAGTTTTTTCTGGACCTTCCCATCTCAGATGTCTGGGACACTTTTTACTCCTTCATTTTGAAATCAGAGTGAAAGGATCTTTTCTGGTCTCTTTTCACTTCTTATCATCCTGCCAAAAGCTGTCTTGAATTATGCAGCTTTTGTAAAACTCCTCGAGATGTGTTTATGTAAGAACAAACCGTAAAAATTGATGTGAAAGGAGCAAATCCTGCGCTGCACTTACTCTCCATTGATGAGGTACTGGGGGAAAGCCTGAATGGCAGCTGGTGAATAAGGGCAGAACAGAGATTAAATTATTCTCTAGGGGAATTGAGGCACCATGGGCAGACAATGCAGACATACTCCCCTATGGATCCCATATGTAACAGTTAAAAGACAGTTCATTCAGGACACTGGCACAAAATAATGATCAGTCTTCCTACCCAGTTTGTGTGGCAAACTTGTGAGGTGGCTGAGAGCTGGTTTTGTAGCAGTCACACTTAGAAAGTTTGTATACCGGTAAACATAACGCGGTTTGTCTTGTCTTTGACAACTGGTTTCCTCATGGCTGGTGAATTAGTACTGCCCAGTATGTCATGCATGCTGGGTCATGCATTGGAACAGGCTGCCCAGGGAGGTGGTGGAGTCATCATCCCTGGAGGTATTTAAAAGGCGTGCAGATGAAGTCCTTAAGGACATGATCTAGAGTTGGGCTAGTCAGGTTTAGGCTGTGGTTGGACTCCATGATCTAAAGGGTTTCTTCCAACCCAGGCGGTTCTATGATTCTATGGCTGGGGAAGACACTGTGTGTGGGAGAAAAGCACACAGGTTTGTGACCGCCCTCCACAACTCTAAGTCTTGAAGGTCACCAGAGCCCTTTTTCTCTAATGCTCTTTGGCAGTGCAATTGACAACCAAAACATAATCATATTTTAGCATATTTTTAAACTGAAACAAAGTCACTAGACTCTCCTTTATTGCAAACACTGCCTTCTGACCTCAGACACTGAGCCCCCTCCTCTTTTACCAGGGCATGGATAACAAAGAACCATAGGTCTTGAAACATATAAAGCCCAGGGGCTTAGGACCTCCCCACTGAGGACAGATATTCTAATTGCTCCACAATTAAAACTTATCTTTATAAAACACCAGGGCCAGAAACACAATGTATGGAAGCAGGTATGTTTCTATAAGTATCTGTGGGGTTTCATTCTAGAATTTAGGAGATACTTAACAAAACAGACCTCAGCTTACGCTTCCGGGCATGAAAAACCATGTACATGAAAGTTCAAATATTAATTTTGCTAGACATTTACTTTATTACCATATCAGAAATTATCAGGTAACATTTTATGGGGTGGGCTTTTTGTCGCACCTGATGTTCTGTTTATTCCAAAGACAGTGAAGTCATCTTTGTAGGAGACACTCTACTGGAAAGTCTAAATATGCCACAGCAGAATTCATGAGGAATGCCCACTCTCTCAATCTCCCCTATGAAATGACAGCTCAATCATACTATTTACAGTTCCCAGGTGTCTCGTCATCTTTAAGACAAGTGGTAAGTCTGTGTCTCACTCAAGAGACTTTACAGCATAAAGGAAACTGTCACTAGCCACATCTCTACCTTTCTGCTCCACATGGGAGCTGTCCTGTGAGAGAGACCGAAGACCTTGCCAGCTTCTAAGAGCCTCCCTTGCAGAAACCATGAAAGGTACCTGGAAGACACAGCCCTCCCCATCCACTCCTGACCCTACACTCTCACCCTATGGCCACACTGTGATTATAAGGGATCTCAGGCTTCTGCTGGGAAAGAGACTGAAACAGAAAAGGGTTCCATGACTTCCTTGCCCTCCCACATATCTGTTCACCCCCACCGTATCGCCATGAGACTGCAGCAGCACAGGACCGACCCTCTCTGGGGCCTCTCCCCGCCTGTGCTGAGCTGCTCTGTCCAGTGATAAGAAGCTTTCCTACTCCTTGCTGTCTTATAAACAGAGGATAAAGCTTGGTCTTATGAATGTGACTTTCCCTGATTTTTGAGATAGTGACACAATGCGTATTTGCGAAGGCTGTTCCTTCCTCTGGCCATCTGAGTACAGTGTTTGGGAGAATATTTATGTTTGGATACATGAGATCAAAGATTTAGGCAAACAAAGGCTTCAACAGAAAGATAATAAATAGAAGACACTTGTAAGAGCTGAACGCAGTTGAAAGCACAATGGATATGAGGATAAATACCAGTTCCTGTGCAGCTGCATGCTCAGAGGAAGAGACCAGCCGTAGATGCGACAGTTAAACACAAAGGCACCGTGCTACAAAGTGTTTACAAACCCATGTCTGTCAGGGTGTGCATGCAGTAGGATCTGGACTATGAAAATCTATGTGTAGATGACCTCAGACAGCACTCAGAAAAAGCAATGTTGCTACTGAGCTTCGGAAGGACCTAGAACAAGCCCCAAAGACCAGAGGTGATGTTTACCCAACCTGTCACGTCTTGGTCACTGTGACCACGTGTGATTTGCCAGCCTGCTGGCCCAGCACAGCCTTTCCCCTCTGGTACCGAGGGACCTGTCAACCTGGTTTTGACTGAGAGGCAAGAGTTTTAAAAGGACTACTTTTACACAGGGTCAGAGAGCACATGGAGTTACCAAGAGATGATGTGCCAGTGGATTTGCAGCTAGAATTTGCATGCTGGCTCTTCCCACAGTAGTTTACCTCTCTCAGCAGGGTTTAGTTGCAATGTGAAGCTGCAATGAAATTAAATAGAAAATCACTTAGGGGAAAAATCTCTCCCAAATCCCTGCACATATTAGACTGTCCCTCAGCTACCTCTCAACTTAGGACTACTGCTTCATTCTTTATGAATAGCTAGCAGTTTGATTCTCACATTTTGTTTCCCACTAAACTTTCCAATTCATTACCCCAGAAAAGGAAAACTCCCCTGCTTTAGCTGTAAATAAATATTTTGGATGTACATGCACCCTAGACCAGTTCTCTGAAATCTCTACTGATGTACCCAGTTAAATGCTACAGAATAGCTTAATTTGGCATTAAATGAGAAAGAGACGTGTTGAGAAATGCCTGAATTCATGCACTTGGAAGCTGATAAAGAACAGGGATGAACAATGGTACCAGAACTCATATGGCAAACAGCAGTAACTAGATTGACAGAGGAAAAAAAGAATTGAAATACTGGTACTAGAGAGACATGCAGGCTGAGAAATGATTGCCTAAACTAATGCAGAGCACAGAAAACAAGGCATCTTGAAGTGAGATACACGCAGACATTAAGAGGAGCAGAAAACGGAGGAACTGACATATAGCAGGAACTGCCTGTTTTCCAGCGCAGGATCCCGTGCAGGTCACATACCGAGGGGCTACGTGCTGTACAGGGATCTCTCCGCTTAGTGCCTTGACGCTGATGGTTCTTATCTAGACGCTGCCGGAACGCCTGGTGGTTCTGGTTTGCAGTTCATAAAAGCAGTAACACTGAGAGCAACATTTTATTGGGACCCATTGTGTTTCCTTTTTCCCACCAAAAAAAGCCCCAAAACCACATTATGTCATTTTTGTGGGGGAAATTGTGATAGCTCCCTCTTTTTTTTTCTTTTTTTTTTTTTTTTTGCATGTTCAGTATCTTTTCTTATTGTTTCTCTTGGGAATCTTCTGTTCAATGAGAAAAAAACCCAACAAAAGCAACAAACAACAGAATACAATTGAACACATATCATTAAATACTCAAAAAAAAAACCCAAAACAAACCATCAATGGTTATACAGCTTTAGTGTTAGCTGGACCACAGAAAAACTCTGAAGAATATATGAGAGAAGCTTAAATTCCAATGCTTTAAGCTGAGTAAGGCTGGTATAATGCACAGACTGAGAGTCTGGGCTCATACAGCAGGGCCTCCTAGACGTTTCCTTTGAAACATCAAGAATATGAGATACGCATCTCCACAGTAAAGATAGGTGGTGAACATATTGTTCTTTAAAATAGCATTCAAAACTCCTTCCAGAAGCCTCCTGACTTGCTGTTCAGGGTAGGATTTGGCTCCCATAGTTGTCCATAGGCCAGTGTTTATCTGTGAGCGTGTTGTGTAAGCTCCTGTTGTAGTCAGCTGAAATCTGTTTAGTGTAGTCAGTGGAGCTCATTCACTCACCTAAATATAGGTATCTAGTGGAGATTCCCTAGTACCATAGGGAGGCACCCATACAGGGCTGACAGGTATGGCAGCGAACCAGAACCCTTTTGCTGTGAGATGTTACAGCAATAACGTTTACTATCTAAAATGACTTGTGACTCAATGAAACCCAGTGACCTTTGGCTTTGGCTTTACAATGACCTTAATAACTGAGCTTCTTAATGTATAGTGCGTTTATTGAGTCACATGGGCCTGATCCTGATGTGCAGGATAATTCCGGAGAAGCTGTGCATAAGGTATTTAAAGGGTAAGGACACTCTGTGATGTGCAGCAGTTAAAAAAATAGTAATAAAAAAAATCACAGCAGTCATTCAGACTAAAGGCTGCTCTGGCATTGATAGTGGATCTGCTTCAAGAAGGAGTTTGGACTGGGTAACCAAGCAATTTCCAGACATCTCTTCCAACTGACTTTTCTATGACGCTATGGGCCTGGTTTATTCAGACCTACACAACAGAGCATCTTTCTAATCCCTTCAAGATTAGAAATCCATGCTCCATTCTTGAGTTGAACCAGAAGCCAGCACTTATATTTTTCACTGCTTTTCTCTGTGAGTCTGAGTTGGTTCAACAATTCCCCAGGCCCTGGGCTGTGTCTCTATATTTGTAGAGGGTCCAGCACACCCTCTGTACCATGCAAAAATCAGTGTCTCAAGAGACTGCAATTGCTTCTCAACTGTGGCTAATCACATGGTGGCCTTACACCAGGAAATATTTCACTGATTTAAGGAAAAGCTAAGCATGAACTTAAAGCTGATCGTGTACTTAAGTGGTTTTCATGACAACGATAATAAAGGAAGCAGCAAGTATTGATTTTAACCAGACCAAGACTATTGTACTATGAGCTGAAAAGCCTTCCTGATTGTGAAAATTAATTTAATTTATATAAACTTATGACATGTTTGAGCCGTTAGGAAGTGTGAAGGTGGGCTGTTCCTGATGGAATGAGACAAGGATGCGAGCAAGGTCTCAGTTGTCCCCACTTCACTGTAGCTCCTTTCCCTCCTTAGCTCCAAATAGCAAACCTATGAGAGAAAGAGAAAAGAGCTGTAAGCAGGGTAAATGGGGGCACTGATGGTTTCTAACTCTCTTTTACTTTGTAAGAGAGACAGCCTAAGAGGTCAACACTGGTGAGAGAAGCTGAGAGCTCCTTGGAGAGAGAGATATCACAGAGGCTGTACCCAGAAACTGCGGGCAGCAGCGGAAGGACAGAAAGAAGGCATGGATAATACCAGTGTGGTAGGTGTGCCAGGAAGGAAGCACCCCAAGGATGTCCAGCTTCGGGAGGCTCTATTGCACTGTGTCACTGTGAATACTGATATGGCCAGAATAGCTGTATCAGCAGTAATGCAACAAAAAGGACCAGAATAGGACATTTATATGTCATTTATCCTTTTCACCTGAGAAATTAATTTCAGAACAGAATGAAATAACTGGATGTAATTGAACAGACATCCAGCTTAATATTTGTCTTTATAATGTTTGATAGCTATATATTTTTTGGAGAACACAGTGCTAGAATCTCTGTTGGCTCATTCACTGTGCAAGTATCCATTAGGTTCTGAACCACTGAGATTTATTTCTTTTCATTAAAAGTCCACATTATTATTTATATGGTCAAGAACGTAAGTAATGTTGGAAAAAATAAGTATTAAAGTCTAAGAAAAAATATTCAAGTCAATAATAACAGAAGAAAAGAAAAATATGTAGTACATATTAAAAATGAAAACAATTGTTATAAATATAATAGCCTTAAATGTTTGCTTTTATGTGACAGATGTTTTTAACAAAATGTCTGTGTTGGCAGTTTGAGCACACTTATGATTTTAATTTGTGTAATATTCCCTTTTAGTATTGATGTCTATTTACAACATCTGTGAAGGGTCTATAACCTGAATGTGACAGGGAAAAACTAACAGACTGCTATTGGAATCTTTCCACTGGGTCCATGTAACAGACTATTAACAAAAATCTTAAATAGCTATTCTAATCATCAACAGCAATCTTACGCAAATTATATCAGACCCCAAGGACCCGATTAACTTTAAAATGCCTTACAGACCCCAAACAGAAAGTTTGCTCCTCCTACCTTTCTCTGCAGAGTCGAAACCGGATCGTATCACAGGCACTGGTTTTAGCTAGGCACACACAGAATCCGTATGCAAGGCAGGCTGCAGACACACAGGCAGGGTTCCACTTTCATGACAAGGAAAGCACGTTGCTGAGTATTGAAATTAAATGTAATCCTCTTTTTTCATTTGCTTCCCCCCCCCCTGCTCCTTGTTGCTCTTCTATAAATTTCCAACTGGAATTCCCATTCCATAAGAACTCTTTTAACCAGCTGGAACTTGGATAACATCCTGGCACAGGGAGGCATATGTCAGTGAAGTGCTGATGTTAAAGGGATCACAGAATCACAGAATCACAGGATCGTAGGGGTTGGAAGGGACCTCGAGAGATCATCGGGTCCAACCCCCCTGCCAAAGCAGCTCCCCAGCTCATATTGCTAGAGTAGATACAGGATTTCTGCTTGAGGAAAGCCAAGTCTTACTTACCAAGAGAGTTTTGGAGCATAGGAATGTGTGAATGGCAGAACATGAGCTGTTCTTTGCTCTTAACTGCTTAATATTTGCACCAAAATTTGAAATGTTGGCTATTACTGTTATGTCCCAGAGGTCTTTTCCACAGAGTTCTTGCTTGTTCACGCCTTCTAAATCAGGAGCCAAGATTCCCCCCACCTTTTGCCACTTAGGCCCTCTCTTCCCTTCCCCTCCTACACATACCCTTAGTTTGACCCCATCAATACTATAATAACTATTTAATTAACAACAGTTGTTAAATTTGTTTATGGCCTGACCTTATAACACAGTTTGGCTGGCCAGTTAGGATGGAGCCAAACAGTTTTATATCTAGGTTAAGAAAAAAAGCCTAGGTAGAGGCTTAAACTAAAGAGCTATTTTTTCCTAATAAAAACTAAAAAAACAAAACACAACCAAAACCAAGTCTATTTGTATCACTCTTTGACCTCTCCTGCCATGGCTGTCCAAGCTCCATTATAACCAAGTCCTTGAGAACAGAGGTGAGCAGCCATTGCTGAAGTTCACTATTTTTCTTAAGAAGGGAGAGTAAGGTGGACAGTCCCCTGAAAGCTTTTAATTAAGGCAAAACACTCTCTTCATCTTATACCCATTTTTTCCTTGGCATTTGGAAGTTGTGTCTGATTTCTGGCAAGAAAGTCACAGGATCCTGACAGATCTGGGTCTCTGCTGGGTAGAGCAGCTTCCTTCTGAGGCACTGATACGGTCCCAGGGGTAGGAAATGTCTAGTGTTCCCTGCAGTTACCTTTTCTTTCTCTCTCACTAGAAATATTTCACTCTTTCTTTTTTCACTGTTTCTTTTTCTTCCACATTAAATTGCTTAAAAGTAGACCATGAATGTTTTTGTTTAACACAAAAAAAGGTATTAGTTTTTGTTTATGTGCATTGAACTTGGAAATCCTGCGAGGCAGAACAAGGACGTCCTGCTAAAGGGCTGTCACTGTTCTAGATGTATAGAATTCACCAGTTAAATGTTGCACAGGTAAGCCCAGGGATGTTTTCCATATTATCTAGGTTTTCTTCTCTTTCAGAAACATTCAGATAATGTTTTTAGTGTATTCGTTATCTTAGTATCTTGGTGGAAATACATCTCTGTGTCCAAGATGGTTACCCAAGCACTTTTGCCTAAGCAAAACTGACTTGGAAAGTTCTATTCCATCTCTGAAGAGAACTGTGCCTGCAGATGGGTCTAGAGCCAGACCATGGCAGACTCTTGAGTGTATATGCACATCAGAGAAGAGAAGCAGCAAGTGAATGGAAGAAGCTGAAGGAACTCACCTGCTTGCCCTCTGAAGGGTGTTTGGTTATTGGTAGCAGGGAGAACTGCTCTTCATTGTGCCAGTGTCACTGCTCACAGAAGAGGGTTCAGCACTGTGGATGCTGTCCCTGAGACAGAACCAGCCCAAGTGATTAGAGATTCATTAGCACTTTTTGTGAATTCATATCCTGGCCAAACTGTCAATTAAAAAAAAAGACAACTAAAAACAAACAAAAAAAGTTTATTTGTGGACAAACAAACATTCCTTACTGTAAATTTCACGTTTTTATAATAAGGTCTTCAGTCACTGAAGAAAACTAGGTACACTCACCCCCAGACAACTCATCACTTCTCCTGTCTGTGCAACTGAGCTCAAAACAGGCTTCCTGTGAGACTTCATCCACTTCCCAGTCACATTTGCAGTCGAGCTAGCACAGCAATGGATAGCAATGCTATCAGAGTATCTCCTCATTCCTGCTTCACTCCAACAAAAGGGTAAAGGCAGAAAACTCAATTTTATAGTATATTTTTTGTTTATCCAACTGTGAAAGATTTCAGCTTGAAATCAGTCAGATTTTTGGATACAAGCTTAACCCATTTCTTGTTTTATTCAAACTGACTTATTTCAAGTTCTGTTACTGTCCTTTTGAACCAGCTGTTCTCCTGCTCTCTTTGTGTAATGAGCTGTACTTGTGCCAAAACAGTTGAGTGAAGTTAAATCATAAAACAATGGATCTCTGCTGAACCTGAGTGTCAAGGAAAAATTAAAAACATACTTTGGAGAAAGGTTAAGGAATCACATCAGGCACCAGTTTGGGTACATTCAGGAGACTCAGGAATATTAATAAACCTGATTTCAACTGGTAATGTATGGCTGTTCTACAGAAGTTTGTGTTCAAAAGGTTTTAGTCTCCTGTTCAACTCACTTATGCACGTAGCAGAATCAGTTCCCTTACCCGAAATGAAATCTTGGACTGAACTCTTCTGTTTCTTGAATTAAATTGTTCCAGGTAGACACAAGTTTTGGACTGGTATTCACCTATTCATAAAAAGTTTTAATGGAACTAAATGAAAATTTATTGCATTCTTTGCGGTATTTTTCAACATTATCTATAGCAATATTAAAGCAGATAAATCACTATATTAAATACACATGTTCCCTAATTGCTATTACTTTTAGCCTGGTTTCCCATAATTCCTGCAACAGGGCAGTCTGTCTGTCCTCCTCTCCTGACCTCCATGGCCAGTTTCAATCAAACTAGAAAGAGGAAGGCTCCAACTGGAATCTTATTGTAGGTTCGTAACTTTAACAAACATTCCAGGGAACTGAAGAAGCAGCCCTCCTAGAGCAAAGTTGTCCTTTACAGTCCATGGAGATAGGTAAATGCCTTTAGATGTCTTTGAAGGCAGACCTTACCTGTGAAATTTAGATGCCTAGTCTCAGAAAGACAGTAATGCTCTTCTGTTGCTTGTGGAAGGGGCAGAGACACTGAAAGAAGGCTGGCCTCCTGGCTTACTTGAATTTAAGCTCAAGTCGGGTCCCTCAGTTGGGTCCCTCAGGCTTAATTAAATCCTGGGCATCTATAGATTAATGGAGATCTTCTGGGGGATAGAGGTCCTCAAGCAATTTGTCCTCCACACCGAGTTCAGCTATCGCTTGGTGCTTCTGGCTCTGGCCAGGGCGTCAGCCAGCACACCCACAGCTCCAGATATGCTGCCGCATATGGTGCATTTCAGCTGGTTGGAATGATGAGAAGGACCTGGGCAGGGGACCTGGGGTTATGGTGGGGAAGGCTGAAGAACAAAGAAAGAAATCCAGAAGAAACGATTTGTCCCTTTTAGAGTTTGTTTGCATTCATTCGTTCTGCCGCTCGCAAAACCACGGTATTCAAGCATGCCAGTTGCTTTTGTTCACTCTTGTGAATGCCAAGTGTGCTCCCAATGTAACTGCTGGGGTAACGGGTAAGCCTGCCCTTACCGTACCAAGTGCTTTTTCAGGACGTCAAATGCAAATCCTGGGTTGTAGGAATATATCTGTTGTGGGAGGATTTGCTGATACTGCAGTCCAAATGCCTAACTATTACAGGAACAACCATTGCACTGACTCTTGCTTACATTTTTAATCTTTCTTTGGCCTCTGGCCACTTTCTAAATAAATGAAACATGCCTGTATTGTTCCGTCCAGCAGACAGATGATAAAAAGCCTGTTTCAGACTATAGGCAAGTCAGACTTCAGCCAATCACTTCTAAAGATATGGAACAAGTACAGCACTCTTTGAGTTTAATACTACCCTTTCACATTTTAAATCAATTTACAATCTCTCTTTGTAATCAGTTTGGTTACTTCCCAAATCCAGTACAGGGGATGTTTTATTGCCAATTCTTCATTTCTGGTATGATGTTCTGGATAAGGGTTATGTCAAAGGCAACACTTCTTGATCCGTACAGAGTCTTGGATATAGCATCTCAGGCAGGCCCTTTGTTTCAATAAAGCTATGGTTGGTACATATACCTTAACAAGTCATTTTTCTAATGATCTGCTTTGAAGGTTACAAAATACTGTTAATGATGATCCAAATAACAAGGACCTTTTGCCTTCTAGAATTCCCCTTGAGAACATACTTGGCTGTAATCAGTTTTTATGTATATTAAGAATGAAATCTCTTTGCAATGTTCACAAAATAATAGACTTACTTGCATTATTGAAGACACAACACTTCAGAAGCCAATATATAACTCAGTTGAGAATTCTGATTTTAGCCTGATTTAAAAGTAACCTTAGAATATAGCTACTTTGGACACGATCAACACATGCAGCAAGATAAGAATTCACCAAATACCTAATTACCAGTAAGATTCATTTTGTACATGAATTCAGAAGATCTAAAAGATAAATGAAAAACTGTTGTGAAGTGAAAAGTTTTATATAGCATGGGAACTGAGGCCATTGCTCAGAACCAGCTGAGAATCTTAAATTCTTATGTATAAAAAAAACCCCAAGCCTTTAGGTGTAACTGCATATTTCTACAGAAAAGGCCCCTTTTTACAGCTCAGATTGTTGCGTTGTCAGAAAAATAAAAACACGGTCATTTGTTGAGGATTCCTGCATGTCTGGCTGTCTGTTTGGAGCCATGGCAGTAGCTCTGCCAGAGCTATCAGTTCTGGTCAAATGACTACCATGCAAGCACCAGTACCTGCACTCACCTGCAATTACACAGCCTGTGTGCACACAATACGGATGCAGATGCACATCATGTTTTCTGCATATATGTGCAATAAGCCCTATACTTCCAGAAATGTCAGGCTCACAGTGCATGAACTGTCCATCTCTATGCAACCTTCACCCACCACTCCTAAAAACAGATGAGCCTTATGAGATTTATTTGACTATTGATCTCTCACACCTGCTTGTGGTAGACTTATTTGGCAAAAATTTCTTACTGGCCACACTGTGAACCATACTGAAGCATGGTTGTGCCTATACTAGTAAATAAACCAGGTGACAGGGTACCTACCATGACCCCCTATTTAGATTAGATATTAGGGGGAAGTTTTTTACAGAAAGAGTGGTGAGGTGCTGGAACAAGCTGCCCAGAGAAGTAGTGGATGCCCCGTCCCTGGAAGTGTTCAAGGCCAGGTTGGATGGGGCCCTGGGGCAACCTTGTGTAGATCCAGGCCTGGAGGTTGGTGACCCTGCCTGTGGCAGGGGGGTTGGAGCTCTATGATCCTTGGGGTCCCTTCCAACCCAGACCATTCTATGATTCTATGATTCTGTGACCCCAAGGGAAGAAGCATGATGCTGATACCATTCCTTTTCCCCAAAACAGGGTGGCCCTGTTTGTGCTGCTTAATGTGAACAGTCATGTTGTCCCTTCTGTTGTGCTGGGGCAGTGCCTGGGAGCTTACGGATTGGCACATGATTATGCCAGGAGTTGCTACCAGTTAGACAAAGCAGATAGTTTCTGGGCAGTGTTTGAGGCCCTGTTTATTTTACATTTCACACCTACAGTAAAGAAGACACAACTAGGAATTAGGGAAGAGGCAGGTGAAACAGCCTGTGTCCCGGGGGACTGGGCCACTCTAGCAATGGTAATACTGAACCCTGGCCTCAGAATTGCATGGAAACAAATGAGGAGCCAATAACTTGTTTTAAATGCATTTATTTGCCTGTGTTCTGCTTTGCATTAGGCTCCTTGCATTTAAAACTTGTGTGACTCAAACTGCTGTAGACTTGGTTCTTCCTAAATCTGCTCATACAAGTCCCATCTGCTTACAGATCACCCTCCTTCTACCTGTAGGCATGTTCAGCTCTCCCCCAGTCACTATGCAGCCCATGTTTCTGGCCCTGTGGAGGTATTTTTATGCAGAACCACAGATGAGATACAACTAGAGAGTAGGCAGATCACCCCTCATAACCTATTTGGCTTTTAGGATAACAACAACAGAACAATAGTTCCAAATTAATCAGTGAAGCCTGCTTTCTAATGAATCTGTATCCTATAGCTGATGGAATCCTTTGAATTGTGGCATGAGCTCAAGTTCTTATTCGATATGAGATAATCCATGCAGATGCTAGCCATTTTATGAATGCTATCATTCATAGGTTGGAAGCCTTCAGGATATTCACACCTAGTTTGGCATTAAAGGACTCTTAGGAGAGAAATCTTGACTATCCACTGCCTTGTGGGCCTGAACATCAAAATACTTATGGCTAAGGCATCTAGAAATTGTCTTTCTTCATCTCACAATCCCCTTCTGCCCCAGAGATGTCACCGATGCCATCTAAGATACCTCAAGATATCTGACACATGTATACGGAGCTAGACGATATGGCAAAAGACATACAGGAGACCAGTGCCTTGCTGGACCAGAAGTGGATGCCCAAGTGTTCCTCCTCTGCAACCAAATCAAGCCTGCAGTTAATAAATGCCATAGATTTGAGAGATGCTTTGGGCTGTCCAGATATGGACATCTGGCTTATCAGAAGCTGAATGTCACATGAAGGGTGGTTCTCTCGTCAACCTAGATGTGTGTTCTCGTAAAACACGAAGCTGCCTCAAAGGTAGCTGAAGTCACGGACCACTTACTGAGGGTCAGTACAACGTATGCTCAGACATGTATACATCTACAAAACGGGCTCCCCTAAGCCCAGTTTACTTAGGAGACTGGGCTATAAACACCACCCAGAGCTTCCATAATTATTTTTCTGCTGTTGTTGATTCCCTGTCCTATTCTACCCATGGTAGAGGGCAGAGACCTTCTACCTAATCTAGAGAAGGACTGCTGTGACAGGCCCATGACAGAAATTCAGTGGGTCTGCTGGGAGACTAAGTCTGGATTTGAAGCATGTGAATGATCATCTTCGGTGACAATTGTGCTTGGCAGATTGGCACACTGTTTGGTAGAAAAGAAACTGAGCCTGTGTGGAAAGATCTATCTGAGGACAGCACTATAAACAGTTCTGTGTCTGAGATCCCACCTGGAGCATTTTCTTCAAGAGGAAAAGTCTGTTGGTTTACACAGAAGTATGACTGGAAGCAGAAGTTAACTACTTAAGTTTTGTAATTAGCTATGATGGACTTCTGTAATGCTTTGTGAACACAGAATGCTGTCTTCATCAGTGCCGGATATTAGAATTATGGATGTGTTGCTTTAGTAACAGGATTGCTGTTAGTAAAAAGCAAGGAGGAGAAAAAAATGGCAGAAATTAAACCATTAAACACACAGAGGTTGTTCAGAGAGAATTCCTCAAAGGGGAAAAATGGGAACACAAAAGATCAAAGGGAATCACAGCTGTTTAAAGATGGATGAGGAGAAGAAGAGGCATTTTCTGGACTATATAGATTGCATTATAGGAAAAATAGTACTGATTTGTCTGAGAAATCTAGGCTTCTATTCCTTAACATCAAAGGAAAGAAGCCTCAGGTCCAATAGACTGGCACACAAACTTCTGAAACATTTCAGCGCACACAAACGCGCACAGATAGACATATGCATAGATGTACTTTAAATGACAAATGTCTACTCCATATATTTTAAATTGTGGTGTCTGTGTACACAGGTTTATATGTGCATTTATCACTGTGTAGAAAGGAATTTTTTCTGGATTTTAGTGGGGTTTTATCTTTACAGATACTACATTGTTAACCATGGATACCGTGAAAGGGCAGCATCAAGACTGCCAACATACTGTTGAATAATAATAATAATAATAATACCATTACATGGCACTTAAGAGGTTCAATGTAACATTCAAACTCTAGTGTTGTCTTCTTTCTTACCAGCACGGAGATTTTGTTTGCACAGGTTTTTTTCAAATCCACACTTGTTTTCTGAGCCAACTCTGATGGGGCTGAGAAACCCCTTGAAATCCACAGTACAGGAAGGCAGGGTTAATATGGCCACTACAACACTTCTGATGCAGTAACTTTTAACCTGAAAATGTTCAGAAATGTCTCCATATTTTGTGGGGTTTTAAAAATATGCTAGTGTCTTTTTTTTGTCTTTTTTTTTCTCCCCCCACTGTCTGAGTCATAATCTGGAGGATATTTAGCAGTAACTTACTGCTGTGGATGAATGTATCATGCACATTAAACAAGTGTTGCTACTGTTCACTTTAAGCCAGCTCAGAATCTGCATACTCATTCAGCTTTTTTCTCCAAACAGTATACATCATTCTGAGCAGCTTCTATAAACAGACCAAGTTCTGCTTGCTATAGCAACACACCTCCAATAAGTGAATTTTCTAGTTGATTAAACAGAGGAAAAATAATCTTTCTTAGATGCTCTGAAAGAGAATCAAGAGATCCAGCATATTTGGGTCAACAAATACCTGTTTGTGCTAACAGCACAGTAAGATCCTCATCCATCCTTGTGGTGTGATGGGTGCAAAACAGATGGTGAAAAATAGGCAATGATAACATCTGTATGTAAAATGAAGCCTGTCCCAGTACAGAAAAAGGTAATGAAGAAAGGTTTTTACCTGCTGATCCGAGGTATTTGCAGTTTGGATATTTACCTCTATCTAGATGGGCAAACTGAGATAAACTTGAAAGCAGGTCAGATGAATGCTACACAGTTTCTCTCTATTAACTACAAGAAGACATTAAATAATCACCGTGAAGTTAAATATTCACGGTATAAAGTTAGGCAATACAATTCCTGTGATTTCTGTAGTTGTGCCTGTGTTTCCCCACCTAATTTTGATTTTTGATTTCTTTCCTTTTATCTCTCTTACTCCCATTTGACCTGACATACAGGCAGACTTTGGAACCTGGTAGGTCTAGCCTGTCCAGGTCTTGCTGAATGGCAGCACAGCGTTCTGGTACGCCAGCCGTTCCTTCCAGCTTTGTATCCTCAGCAAGTTTGCTGAAGGTACACTCCATCCCTCTATCCGGGTCACTGATGAATATGTAGAACAAGACCAGAACCAGCCCCAGCACTGACCCCCGGGGCACAACACTGGCTACAGGCCTCCAGCTAGACCCTGCTGCTTATAACAACCCTCTGGGCTCTGCCTTTCAGCCAGTTCTCAGGCCACCTCACTCTCCACCCATCCAGCCCACACTTCCTAAGCTTGCCTATGAATTAATTTTCAAATTAAAAAAGAAACCAACCCTGAGATTGGGAAATGGTTTGTGAGGCAAGCAGACCTATTCCAGAGGACAAATCGATTGCGCACTAGGACCTGTTCCCTCCTATGTGCCAGCACGTGTGAGTTGCATGTGACTGAAGTGGCAATTTTTCCTGCCGCAGAATGAGCTGGTGGCGAGGCGATCCCATTGCGTGACCTGAGGGAGACGGACATCGTGTTTCAGTCAAACCAGGGAGGATTTCTGGTCACGCAATGAGGATGCATCATGATTTGCTTTGGTGGGTCAGAGCACTGATACTTCATCGCCAGTGTATGTTCAGTTAAAGTACGCTAAGAATATACCATTTGTCATTCAAATGAGCTTATTTTAATGTATAATGAAGCATGATTCATGTTTCCTTATGCAGTCTTATTAGGCTTTTCAGTTTTCATATTTACCTGTTGTTTTTCTCTCCTTGAGTCTATCCACCATTAGTGGCGAGGAGGAAGGGGTGTGATTCTTGTCTAATAGGAAGCAAAATGAGGAAAAAAAAAGACCAAATAAAATGTTTTCAGTTCGTTTCAATGTGACACATATTTGTTTTTAATAAAACCAAACAAAACAATAATTTGACCTGTAATCAAAAGAACAGTGTTTCAAACTAGACACCTTAAAATGGATCACAATTATCCTGGTACATCAGCTAACGTTTCATGCATCGATAGGCCTTTTACTGGGATGCAGTGTAACACTTCCATACATACAACTGACCCTTAAACCTGCAGACTTAAAATTATGCATGCAAATGTTTGAACCACTGATGCATAAAATAGATAAACTTGGCACATAAACATAATTTGTTTGTTGAAACAGTGTAAAGTGAAACATAATCATAAGTTGAAACATTTTTGTCTTTTAAATGACAGCCTTGCCTTGACAAGGAATCACACTTCTTTTCAAACATTGTTTCACTTCTTGCTCCCAGCAAGATTCAAATGTTGCTTCACTTAAGGCTGGTGTAGGGGAGGAGAAAAGGGCCAATCGCACAGCTGAAGGTGGACAAAGGTAGGGTTTCTTTGGCAGCAGAAAGTCAAGTCATTTTTGTTTGGCAAAAAAGTGCATTTGCACAGACATTTGGATGATGAGAAGCAGCCCCAGCAGAAACGAATGACTGGGCAGCGTGCATGTGAAGTCCAAATGCACATCAAATGGCTCTGACACATGTAGAATGACCGCCCTCAGATAAGAAGCCATCCCGCATCACATGCATTTAGCTCTCTGGGCATGATGAGTCATACAGACCCAAATGAGAATATCCATGTGTGTAAAATTAAGATTTGAGTATTTACAGTGATATCACCACAGCAGTTCCGAGCAGTCTGGTGTTTTAAAATTCAGCATTTTCTTTCTGGGAGATATCACTAAGGTTTAAAACTGTTGGCAAGCCTCTAGGAAAAGTGTTTAATTCTTAAGCAAATAAGATTTTAGTATCATCAGCTCCTGACAGTAATCTCTAATTAGTATATCTTTTGTTTATGATGATATAGTATATCCTCTGTTTATAAAGACAGATAATATATCTCAAATGTTAATGAGTAACAACAGAAAGTTTTAAATATTTAATATGTATAAATTACTGCATTAGTTTTACTCCGAAGCTGATGTCATTCTGGAGCCTTATTCAGGCCCATTTGAGAATTTCTGTTTGGGGTATTTCGAAGCATCTGCAAAAAGCATTTCTACATGAAAGTTCCTGGAAAAAAGACCTTATAGATCCCAGGGCCAATATGCATCCAGAGATTATGGGAGATGCTCGTAGATCAAAAGAAATTAACAGATGCAACGACCTGTGCAGTTCCACTGGTGTTAGGAGTGGTCAGCACCTCTGAAAACTAGCTTGCCTAAATAAGGATGGATCAGCACTTTGAAAAATGTGAGCTTAGTAAGTTCATTTTATGAATGTACAGCAACGTCTGCTACAACATTCCCATCACACACCATGTCAGGGAGGAAATAGAACATCTGAACAACAGCAGGTTATGCCTCTAATTTTTTCCTGAAAGAGTTGTCGGGACCTGGAACTGGCTGCCCAGGGAGGTGGTTGAGTCACCATCCCTGGATGTGTTTAAAAAAGGGTAGATCAGCTACTTAGAGATATGGTTTAGCATAGGATGGGAACCATTTGACTCAATGATCTTAAAGGTCTTTTCCAACCTTGGGATTCTGTGATTCTGTAAGCTTGACCCTGACACATGCTGCAGCTGGAGGCTTGTAGGGATGGATTCCCAGCTTTTCCAGAGCTCACCAGCGCACAATAGCCTGCAACTTTTCATCATTTTCAGGACTAGAGGCCAAACTGATGTTGTTATTTATGGAGAACCTTTTCTCCATATGGAAGGCTTTCCTTCGAGGAAGGTTTCAAACACAGCAACCAGCTCTGTTCTGCTCTTCCAGTGTTCTTGTCCAGATTACAGCGGAGCAGTCGGGAGACTCTTCTCTTTGCTCACACGAGTACTGAGGACGGTTTTGCAAGACCCATTGGTGAATGTTGCAACCCAGGCGTATGCCATGGCAAATTGCAGTCGCTTTGAAAGCAAGTGATTTCAGTGGGGACTTCTTCAAAACACATGGTGTGGTGCGGTCTTAGGCACTTAGATCTTGCCCTACTTCAATAGGGGGGAAAAAAATCAGGAAAATTAAAATAAAACAAATTTAGATTAATGTAATCTCAGAGTTATGAATGTATATGCTCAAACTTCAGGAAATTATTTTTTTTCAGCCTTACATCAACTCAGCTGTTTTGCATATGTTGGCCTTGGTTAGTTCTGCTCTGTTTTGGGGCATAGATGTTAATGTTTTTAATATTTGATGCATTAAATCTCCAATATTTAAAATTGATATGAATACTTTAATACTTTGGATAACTTTTGTCTCCTAAATCTCTGGGACAGTAGCCATCAACCCATTCCTGCATTGGCAAAGCAAAGCTAATGCATGTATGTGCATGCATATGAAAATATGCAAAAATCTGGATCTTATTTTTTGACTACAACTCCTTGGTGTGATCTGTAGTGTAGGACCTACTTAACATGATCATATTATACACTGCCCAACCTTGGAGGACTAAAGTTTCACAGAATGGCAGAGGTTGGCAGGGTCCAGTCCAGTTCCCTGCTCAGGGCTGGACCAGCTACAATGGGTACTCAGGGCAGCATCCAGTCAGGTTTTTAGCATCTCCACAGATGGAGACTGCAATCGTTCAGGGCAACCTGGTCCAGTGTTCAACCAACTCAATCGACACCACTGAGAAAAGTTTGGCTCCATCTTCTTGCCTCTCCCCATGAAGTAATCACCCATGGATTAAGCTATTCCCTCCACTGAAGCCTTTCCTTCCAGGGGGTTAACAGCCTCAGCTTTCAGCCTTTCCTCATGTCAGATGTTCAAATCCCTTAATCGCCTCCATGGCATTTCTGCCCTTAGGTCCAAACTCATCACGCCTAAAAGAAACGGTACTCCCCTCAGGACAAAGCTTTCGGCAGGGGCTGGCAGCGATGGAGCAGCGAACCGGCACCGCTCAGCTACAGCCGCCCGCATGCCTGCCACAGACCCCTGCAAAACTGCCACCTCCCAGCCTGCGAGGGAACAGAGTTAAAAAGAAGCTTTTCCCTGCCAGGACTCAGAGCGTGAGGGGCAAAACGTGTATGGAAAAGCAGCCCTACTGCCGTTCTGCTCCTGGGCCGAGAGCAGAGCTCCGAGGGGCTACACGTCGTTGCCCGTTGGCCTGCCCGTTGGCCTGCCCGTTGGCCTGCCCGTTGGCCTGCCCGTTGGCCTGCCCGTTGGCCTGCCCGCCTGCCGCCTCCGCTCCCCCCGCCTAACAGCCCGCAGCCCACTCGCAGGGTGAGGGGAGAGGAAGGAAGAGATTTTGCCGCTCTGCGTCCCGCCTGCAGTGGCTTGTACCATCTCTACCCCTGGGAGGGGGAGGTGAGGTGGAGCGGCGGTGTAGTCCCAACCATCTCAGTGCTCTGCTGACGCCCGCCCCCCTTTCCCGCCCGCAGGGTGGCGCCGTCCTGCCGCCTCGCGCGGGACTGCGGGGCGCGTGGCCGCCGGGCGAGCAGTGGCGCGTGGTGCTTCTCCCGCCTCTCCTCCTTTCTCCTCCGCTGCAGCCCCGCCCCGGCCGCCATGTTGCTGCGGCGGCGGGAGCGGCGGCGGGAGCTCAGGCCGTACGGAGCATGCACGGCGCGAAGCAGCGTCCTGCGGGCGCGCACCCTCGCCAGTGGGTGCTCATTGCACCAGGTAACGCAGCGGGGCTCTAAGGTGGGACAGGCTCTGCCGCAGCGCCGATCTCGTTCTCCACCGCGCCCCGCTGACAGGCCCAGGCGGTGCTTGCCCGTATCGCGGCGGGGCTGGGCTGGGCCGGGCCGGGCCGGGCCGTCACTTGCACAGGAGATGGGTACTTTTCTCCGAGGAATGGGGCAGGTCTCTGGGCTGCTGTGGGCAGCCAACCCCAGTCCCGGTGTGGTAAGGACGTTTTGAGACACAGCCTTTTACACGAGGCCCTACAAAGTACCCTCCCTTCTTTCTCTCCAGGGACCCATGTTCCCCTTTCTGCATCTGTGCGTTTTGGTTTTGTGTGTCCATGGGGTTTTCCCAAAGGTCAGCTCGCCCCTGGTTTGCAGACAGTGTTTTGAGCCCAAAGGAGGGGAGCAGTAGAAGGGAGATCTTGTCACCGAGGTCCCTGATGTAGCCCGCTGCTGGCAGCCCACCTTCCCTATGCCCCCTTAGCCCCTTTCTGCGTTTTTGGTTTTTTTTTTTTAAGGAAACGGTTTAGTCCCCCACGCCTCGGCTTTAAAACAAACTCCTTGGAAATCGTAAGCCCTCAGGCAGAGTGAGTTGTCCACAGCTCTTCCTCTCTATAGGCTGAAGACGCAGACCTCCACATGGCAGCTCTGCAATATTCACAAGGACTTAAACACCGGGTTTGGATTAGTTTCTCTCACCACTGAATAAATGGGACGATGCCTTTCCCACTTTACATTTATTAGTGCCTAGTATCACCGTTTAAAATCACAGATCACAAAAGGTTTTTGTATTGGAGGGTATGAGTGAAACAGGATGTGCTTAAACTCCCAAGTCACAAAGAAGGAGGAGATGTTTCATAAGTGCTTAATTTAGTTTGCTTTCTTAAGGAAATGAAACTTCCACAGTTGTCTGTGGGTCTGCTTTGTACTGTGCCTATTTCCTCCCCCACCTCAAAACTTTTGATTGTCAATTTCAACCAAAGCTGATAAAGAAGAGCTCTTGGGATAATTTTTGAGTCTTGCAAAAATGAGTGCGATGACGTGAGAAATACTATAAATGACACCACTGAAGAGAAGGTGTAGGAAGAGCTTATTTAGTTCAGCTAAGGTTGACAACAAGTAAGGAGCTCAGCCTTGAGGTATGCATCCTTAAGAAGCCATGTAACCTCTCTAGCCAGCTAAATGAGAAACAACCAATTGTTAGGACTTCATCGATGCCTCTCTTCCTCTGGTTTTAACTTTTCACTTCCACCATTTGGTATCTGACATGCTTGATGCCTAAGAAAGGAATTTGTAAGCGAGGAGGGGTTTTAAATTTTTTTTTTAATATTGACTCTCTCCAGGCTAGGATTTAAAGCTGAATCTTGTATCAGATGACTGGCTATGCCAACAGATGTCCATACTGTGCAAATATTTACAAATATGCTTAACTTATGCATGAGTAGTCAGTTTTGTGCAGTTAGTTAAATTCTTCAGTAAGTGTTTGCAGGATTGGAGCCAGAACTTGTAACTTTCGTGAAGCCAGACAGTTTGTATTACCAATTATGCCAGCACAGCTCTGACAAAATTTATATAGTCCTCCAGACCTGTAAGAAAGTTTATTAAGCCTTAGTAGAACCTCAAAGCACATAGTGATTTTTTAAAAAAGTCTATGGCTGATAATCGCTGAACAACTCCATGGCTGATGAGATTTACCAGTCATATGAATAGGACTGCTGAAATTAAATGGATGTAATTATTCTAGTTTGATTTTAACTTTTTTTTTCTTTTCAGAAAAGAGAATTTTAAAGTTAATGTGTATCACTTATCAAAGTTCTGAATTCCTAACTGCTTTTTGGAATGGATCTTGGAAGTTCTTTGTTGGCCATTTAGCAGAATTTGTAGTAGGAAGACCTGATTACTTTTAGAAATGAAGGTGGATGTAGTTGGGTTTGCAACAAAACTTGCTTTTTCTTTGACTACGTTACATGTTATTCATGTGGCAATTCACATCTTCATAATACATGCCTGGAATTATGCTACATACATGCATAAAAATGACTGGATCTTCTTTCTGGATGTGAATTTAACACCATTTTTCTAGTAAGTCTACTAAGAGCTTGTAGGCTTATTTATTTTTTTGTATCTGTGCCCTTTCTTCTGTATGTAGCTGGAGGAAGGAGCAAGGTGTGTTTTAATGCTATGCAAGAAGCACTGAAACTTTTCTTGCATCAAAGGCACTTTCTGAGGTCGTGGTTTTACGTGTTTAAGTTAGTTTGAACTACTCACCTGGGTAGTCTGCTTCCTAGAACAGCTTGTATGCTTAATAATGTATACTATCCTACACAACCTAATAGCATCTCCACTTGGATGTATGCCATTTATCTTGCTTTGATTGTGACATCTTAAAAGGCCCTGTATGGATGGAGATGATAACTTGTTCTGCAAAGAGGCTAGATATCTCAGTCTGAAAAGGAATGAGATCTGTCAGAAGTATAGAAGGAAAACAATGAGAACTGAAACTTGCTTTCTTAAGCATCCTTATTTTTCAATCATTCAGACTGCTAGAGGTTCAACAGTAGCTTTCTAGAACAAGGTGAAGATAGGGCTGGATTTTGAACATTGATGCATATGTTGCTCTGATTCTTTAGTTATTACATTGTTCTCAGTGTCTCATTTTGCACAAGTCTCTTGACTGATTTTGCTGCTTATGTGACAAGTAGAAACACTTAACTGTCTAAAAAGCACATATAAGAGAAAGGTAAGATTTTTGTCTTATTTGGACTTAGGCAACTGACAACATCAGGTTGATATCTGGAACAGAACAGCTAAAAAGCAGGCAGATTTAATTTTAACTGGAGAAAATGAGCAGAGTATGCTCGTCTAGCATTGAAGGTTACAAAGTTGCTATTAATTTCCTTGTTTCAGTACACACTTATATACTATGTTTTATTAAATAGATATTAAATTGCTGCTGTGCAGTTCAGATCACCATTGACAACCAAGGCCGTAAATTTCCTTTATGATTTCTGAATTTTTATGTAGATTTCAGTGTTCTGGAAACAGCTCAGAAACAAGGAATCCTCTCGGTCAGGTAGAACTGCCCATGTTCTTTGTTGAAGGCATGATTATGGCTAAAGGAATGATGAAGTTGGGAGTTGTTGTTTTGCCAATGATGTGTCTTACGCTAGCCCTCTTGAACTGTTCTGGAGGGCCAGACTGTCACTTTCTTTTGCAAGTGGTTCACTTTATCATTATATTTAGGGTATGAATAAACCTTGATCCTTGGTGACTGTCGCATGGTCACTGTGATCTGTGCCTACCATCACAGGACAGTTATAAACCACATAGCTCAGCAGGTATTCTTCATGGATTGTAGAGGTGGGTGAAGTCTGGGAAGGTGAGGAGCAGAGCTGTCGGAGCTGAGAGGCGTAGTTGATGTTCAGTCACCAGTCCAGTCACCCTGTGCTTCATTTCAATCAGTCTTTCCCATGATGGTCTTTCCTCATTCACTGTTCTTAGCAGCAGCCTGGTGAGAGCAGCCTTTGCTCTCACCAGCCCCTTGGCACACCAAGATGCTTAAGCTGTTTGGCATGGGAGAGTCACTCAAGGGAAGAAGGGAAGTCTGATTAGGAAGGGGGAAGGGGAGCCTCAGACAGTCATATTTGGACTGGTAAGCTACTTCTGGGTGTGGTAGCAAATGTTACCCTTACAAATGGTAGCCCATTCTTGTTCTAGTGAGACCATCTAGTGATGGTGATATTTATTTTTTTCCAGGAAGGCAGGATTATTTGATATGCCAATATAATAATCTTTTTGTTGTTGTTCTTATAAGCATAATTGTTCCTATGTTAGGGATTGAAAGACCAAGGACGGGACAAAGGGACAAGCCAGAAGTCAGGGGGAGAGGGCTTAGGAAGTGTTGATCTGGAGGAGAAGATAGAATGAGGTGCTAACCATGAGGACAGGGTGCTAACCATGTTAATTGCTCCTGAAAGGCTGGAAGCCACTAGTGTACACTGTGCAGTCTACATTTAGAGGACAGTTGAGGAATAGATGTGAAAGGAGAGAAAAACGTGAACAAACAGAAAGAAGGTAGATGAAGGAATTGGTCATATGGAGGGAGGTGATAAGGACAGAAAATTTGGGTATGTGGGTAGGGAGTGGAGCTGGGCATGCTGAGCTCAAAATAGTTGACTCTTTGGGTAGTTTATCCAGTTGCAGATTAACTATGCTATGGATATACAGGCACCAGATTTGGCTTAGAGCAGACTCAGCTCAGCACTAACAGTTTATTAGTTCAAGTGCTGTGCCATGTTAACACATCTCTGCTATTTCCAGGACCAGCTTTGCAGCACAGCTGCTTTCAGACAGTGTCTGAACAACTAAGTCCTGATGGACCCAAGCTGGCTCTGTGCAGACCCACTTGGGTGTTTCTGTGCTGTGCTCCACATTCCAGGGGATTTTATTAGCTTGGCTGGAAATCTGGATCTGAACTTGCTCTTTGCAGGGTAGTTGATGTCAATGGTTAAGAAGACCTCCTGAATCTGGAGTTCTGGAGGAATCATGGCACAGAGACACCAAAGTGCTAATAAGTCCTCAAGGACTCGTGGACTTCATTGGTGGGCGGCTGACTTTCCAAATTGTGCTTTTCTGTATTTCTCATAGTATTTGGGTAACCAGAGATGTTCTATTACCCATGTATCTGAGCCCCCCTTTACACTTTAGAATGTAGAGCTTCCTATGCAGACTTCCTGTTCTATTGGCCTAGCCACCGAATAGGTACAAGGGAAAAAAGTAGCTCCTGAGGATTAAAACCTGGCCATCTCACAGCTAGAAGGTTGCTGGTGATGTGCTTCAGCAGAGGAGGTTCTGTTTTATGTATGTTTTTTTTAAATCCCCCTACCTGAACCAATGAGATATTTTTTTTCTGTGCTTATAGGAAATTTCTGTTTGCTTTGTGAGTTAGCCCCATGGAACTGTCATTTTTTATGGTTTCTTTGAAAATCATAAGAACTACAAATTACTGTCTAGTCAGAAAAATAATACTGACACCCCACCTAATTGTAGGGTTCTAAGGACAGAGCTCTGGAAGACCCTCAAATACTGTGATAAAGTCTCATGACATAAATCTGATCTGGGCTCTGTATAACAAGTAAACATTCTTACGTAATGGCTTCTAGCTGGTCTTACCAATAGCAACCAAAATCACACTAGCTGTTTAACAGGATGGGTGTGAAGGGCAGTGTCTTTTCAGTACACTTTCTCAGGGATAGGTGTTATGTCAGAACTGGAACTATTTATATCCTTCACTGGTTTTAGCAAAGAGGTCAGGAATTTAAGGCAGTTTTTTAAGCCATACTACACCTAAAGTTAAGACTGCTGTATTTAATTTGTTCTGTGTTTGCATCTGTTAGGAAACAAAGTAAGGGTTAGCTGCAAGCTGAAAATTATTTTCAACCTTTCTTTTTCTGAATGAGACAAGTTTAGTTGACTGTGCTTTTTTTTCCAATCTGCTGTTTTCTTAAACAGTATATTGATTAGCATTTTTAAATTATTTTTTATGGGAACTGCCATAGGAATAGCACTGGAAGGATTGCAAGGAGGAGGGAAATTTAACAATCCTATTATTTTTAGGGATTACTTATTTAAAAATAAAAGGAGCAGTTTCACATTAGGCTTGGCAAGTTGTTTGAACAAATCTCATATATGCCAAAATTCAGATGGAGGCAGAAATAAATGGGCTGCGATGCCAAACCATAGGGCATCAGCCCATATTAAATTAATCCCTCGCTCTTTCAAATGAGACTAAGGAACTTTTGTATCCATGCAACACCAGAGGAAGAATTTGACTTGAAAATTGGGGGTCATATTGAAAGATGTCTTAGCAAAAGACGCTATGGCATACTTAATGCATGAAAGTAGTTTGCTTTAAAATCTGAAGTGGGCAGGTTTGGGTTTGTTTTGTGGGTTTTTTTTTCCATTCTTGCACCTTGCACTTAAAACTTTGATACACAGTTCTATTTAGCATTTAAAAAGCAGTTCAATTTATCTACAAAATAGACTACGTTGCTAGGCTGTTAGGAAGCTTGATTCAAAAGTTGTAGTGAATGTCAAAATTGAGCAGGATACTCAAACAATACTTCTGAATAATTTAAATAAAGAACTTGGAAGTAATATTCGCAATAAACAAATATGTATGGTTTTTAACAGCTGACTCTAAATGTTAGTAAGAGTATATAAAATATATGCACATATTTATATACCTTTTTAATAAGGTGAATGTGAATACACTGATTTTAGAATTTAGCACTCTGTAGGCATATTTTACTTACCCTCCTCCTAAATTGGCATTTGCATCTTCTGAATAAAGCCTTTTGCCTTCAGGTAATTTGTACCGTTCCTTGTATGTCATTTCTTAAAAGGCATACTGAGCTCAGCTGCGTATAAAGCAGATATAACTGGCAACCTAAGGAGCCAGAAGGAAGCATAGCAAATAAAATAACTGAAAAGAGATGTTTTAATGTGTAACACCATCTCCTACTTCTGCTTTCTGCCATCTGGCTTGGAAGAGACCAATTTATGCCAACTTAGGCCTCTCTGCACATGGGAGTAGGGCTGATTCAGCCAGTAATACAGCTGCACCAGTGCTGACCCTATAAATATCGAGAAGGGAAGTCTGAAGTTTTTATCCTTTCAAGTGATAACCTGTTCTTGAACTTCTTGAGATTGACCTCTCTTTCATTCAGCTCGAACCCCTGCATGATCTGCCTAGTATCTAGATTTCAGTAACGGGTGAATTAGTACTAGCCATTGCTGCCAGTGAGTACATGAGCATGTTTTTTTTGGCCTAAAGAAGTGAACTGTGCCAACATGAGTGGGAGCAAAAAGATGTTCTCAGGCAGAAGTCTTAGGATTAGCTGTATTGCATAGCTATGTACTGGAGCAAAAGACCACTGAAACCATCTATTAGCATTTCCACGTGAAGTTTTGCCTTTTATAATTATTGTGTTTTATTGTAGGATTTTCTGGTGGAATGGGAGCCAGAAAGACTTTAAAGGATGTACATTATATGACATTAAATGTTACTTCCTTAGGGTACCAAATAATAAATGGTGTGATTACCAAACTGGTAACCATTCTGTCTTTTACAACAGGCATGGCAAAAGTCCCATCACGGAATCCAGTACTGTGAATGGTTCAAGGATAGGGCAAGGTGGTGAGGTAACATCAAGTTAACATAACTGAGTAACAACTAAGAAGATATTTCCAAAAATCAAGTGTGCGCAAGTTGGAAGCCCTACCTTTCTATGTGAGCACCTGCAAAAGAGGCTGCTTGCAAGTAAATCAAGCTGTATGCCATTTGGTACTCCCCTGAGAGTATTGTGAGCTAAGGAAGCAACAGTGTAGTCTTGTGGCTCATTTCTTGCTTTTCCACCTCTGTAAAGTCACATATGATACAGTTTTCTAATGAGCTTGGACTGGTCAAAGACCCCAGTGTCACATATTGAGCAGGTTATATGCTATGTCCTCTGCTCCTGAACATGAGTTCTGTCCCTTTGTTCCAGTGATCATGTAACCATATGGTGAGAATAGCTTACTGATCTGAGTGGAAATTAATACTTCTTTTTTGTGACTGCTTATTTCTCAGCTGGATCAGTGAACGTAGCTGACTTGCTGTGTGGCCACAAGATTGATGGTTTTGATAGAAAGAATGCAGCAGAGATGTGCAGCAGGGAGGGAGCAGAGCTGTGAGCTCAGGACTGCATTTTTCAGTGGCCTGTGATCTTTGGTCTTTTGAAGCCATTCATGAAATTATTCTCAGTCTCTGCATACCTGGATTCATTCATTACGCTAATAGTTAATTGCTTTGTAACTTATAAAAATTGTCAAAAGTTTGAGTGATACAAAGTACTGGATTTATTAATTTTCACTGGGTGTTTTTCAGGGCATACTGAAGGATAAAGGACACAGGCACTGAATTAAAGCCATTTACTTCAGGGTTGACTGATTCTAAAAAGAACATAAACAAACTGATTATTAGATCTAACAGCTGTACCCTTAGGCTACATTTTTTAAAGTCTTCCATAAAATGTCCATTTAATGGGCTCCATCATAATGTCTTCATCTGACACACCTTTCGTGCATGGTTAGAAGTTAAGAAGGGAATGGAAAAGACTTGTGTAGGTGACGTATGGTTTAATATCTGTTTTTAAATGAAATCTTAACTTTATATTTCCAGACTTTTAAATAATCCTGGTTTTTGCAGGGTGATGGTGGTAGGGAAATTTGTGCTCTCAGAGGGTTTTTTCCTCTTACGCAATTGACAGATATTTACAGCCTTTTTGCTTGGCTGGCAACTTTTTGCATGGGAATTCCATATAACTTGGTATTAGTCTGTTATATATAGTATTCTATAAGCAATTTTTTTAAGAGGAAAAAAGGTGAATAGACCTTGCATCATCCATAACAGTTTCATACATCTTAGTGGGAGTTTTATGTCCTTTTCCAGTTTATTTGTGTTGCTGTACCAGCTAACACTTCTTTTTTAATGGCCAGATTCATTAGTGCCTTGTATCTCTCCATTGTGGAATAAATTATTGCCAGAAATTTGACAGCTGGTTCATTTTCACTTTGTTCTGTTTATATATTTTATAGAATTTGCCTGGTTGCATGTCTGACCTCCATGAAATATGATAGGTTTTTCTTCTTTTCTGTAATGGAAAGCTTTGTTTGAGCTTTTATAGTCTCTCTTGCTCAGCTTCAGGATTCTGAGGTTGTGTCTGTAGACTCCAGTACAATTGATGGCTTTATCGCTCACACTTTTTAATGGACCTAAAGGTGTGTCACTAGCGAATGAGCAGTAAGCTGTAACTTAAGCAAAGTAGCCATATTTATCAGTCCACTGTTAGCTTTTAATTGCCCTGCATTGTGCTTAGCTCAGGACTCCCTCTGGTATAGCTGTAGTGGTATTGCATCTGGATTCATTCTGCATTGTTGGAGGTGTCTGTAAGCTCAGTTGAGAGAGGCATATACTTGCAGGGGATAGTCTTTAGGTGGGTTCAGCTGCCTCTTGGAAGTGCCTGTCATCTATGTTCCCTGGCAGTTTAGAGAATGACTTGCTAATTGAAATGCCTCTTTGGGACAGGATTAAATGAACTCCTCTGTACTCTTGTGTCAGTTTTTTGTATCCCTGTAGTGAATGTTGTCCTAGAATAGCATGCTGTACTGGTATCTCTCTAAATAAACTGACCTGTATTGACTGTATGTTACCTGCAACTTACAGATGCAAGACAGTTGGTAGGAGAGTACAGTCAGTCAGAAATGTCTTACCTCTCTTACTTGTTACTCTTGTAGATGGATGAGTTTCTCTTGGCTGCGCTCTGGAAACTGTTGTAGTAAGTGTAGTGGCAATCATCACGTGTTTTCCTTTAGGATTGAACAAAAAAAGCTCTTCCTGTGATGTCCCTTTTTGTCCACTTATTTTCTGTAATTTGTTATCTGGATGTGAATCTTAAAGTGGAAAAAAACTCTACCCAAACCTAGTTTAATTCTTTGTTTTGATAGAAAATTGCTACAGTACTGCTTTTTAAGAAGTCTTTATTTAGCTATAAGAGATCCTTGGCCAAATACTTGACTGATACATGTAATGACGTTAAAGAAGTCCAGTTACCTCTCCTGTATAAAGGCCAGAACATGCACAAGTTAGGTTTGGACACCTACATTAAAAAATCTCTTGCTCAGCATTTTCCTAGTCATAAAGTGTTTAAATTCAGATAAATAGGGCTGCTTTCACCCTTAAGGCCATGTTAATATTGCATCCAGTTTTCCAAGCAGGGTTTCTCCCAACTTGACATCTAGTAGAGCCCACCTGTAACAAAAACATATTTTAGATGCCCCTGGAAATGGAGTGGCCTATATTTTGAGGAAACTGAAATTGAAAGAAATGATGTTTGCCTTTGCCCACTCCTTCCTTTCTTCTGTGTGTGTTCATTTGACATTTTCCTGCATGATACTGTTGTCTCTAAATTGGAGGGAGAGACATGGATTTGTTGCATGAACCACTTGGTGGATATGAAATTGGTTGAATGGTTCCACTCAAACAGTTGTGGTTGGTGGCTCAAGTGTCCCAAGTGATCAGTGATGAGTGGCGTTCCTCAGGGGTTGGTATTGGGCTGTCTAACATCTTTGTCAGTGGCATGGACTGTGGCAAGTTTGTCAAAACCAAAATGTATGGTATGGTCAACAGCATGACCAACAGGTCAGGGGAGGTGATTCTGCCCCTCTGCTCTTGAGATACCCCACCTGGAGTGCTGCATCCAGTTCTTGGGTCCCTAGTACAAGAAAAACATGGAACTATAGGAGCGAGTTCAGAGGAGCGCCATGAGGATGATCAGAGGGCTGGAGCAACTCTCCTGTGAAGACTGGCTGAGAGAGTTGGGCCTGGAGAAGAGAAGGCTACAGGGAGACCTTATTGCAGCCTTCCAGTACCTGAAGGGGCCTACAGGAAAGCTGGAGAGGGACTGTTTATTAGGGAATGTAGTGATAAGACAAGGGGTAATGGCTTTAAAGTGAAGGAGACTACATTTAAACTAGGTATTAATATTCTTCTCTGTGAGGGTGGTGAGACACTGGCACAGGTTTCCCAGAGAAGCTGTGGCTGCCCCCTCCCTGGCAGTGTTCAAGGCCAGGTTGGATGGAGCTTTGGGCAACCTGCTCTAGTGGAGGGCGTCCCTGCCCATGGCAGAGGGTTGGAACTAGATGATCTTTGAGGTCCCTTCCAACCCAAACCAGTTATGATTCTATGTGCTTGTCTCTCTGTGGAAGCTGCGTGGAGAATGTGACATATACTCTGATCCCATCAGTATGAGATACTGTGAGTGAAGGCTGCAAATTAGGCTGTTCATTAGGGCATGATTACTGCCGTCCTTTGCAGTGATGAACCCAGCAAAACTTGGGGAGGACCAAAAGAGCCGAATGGGCAGAGCTGTGTTTCTCTAGACATGGGGAAGAGGTGCTGGTTGAGCCAAGGCAACCAGGCTGTGTATACAGAGGGGTAGAGCAGAGGGTGCTGAGCCTGGAGTAGCATGAGACAGGCTTTAGTGATGAAGGGCAGTTACTGGGTTGGGAAGGCAGAGGATTGATGAGGAAGAGATGGGACTCAGTCCCTTGTGTTTGTTATGCTGAGTGCTCCCTATGTGCAGGTGTCTCCCAGGCTTGGCAGGGATGGATAAATTCATTTTGTTACTAGAAGGTTAGGAGAAGAACCTAACAACTAAAGAAAGATGTGAACTTCATTAAAAACAGCTACATTAGGAATGATTGTCTACTCTAATTGTTCACGTTATACAAGATGCATCTTAGGGCTCAGCTGGACTCATTCCCAGTGTTCATAAATCTGAGCACAAAGAAAGCAGAGTGCTAAGAGTTCCTTTGGGGTTTTTTTTTTTTTGTTTTCATTTTGTTTTTGCTTTTTGTTTTAAATTTTGAAACTCACATTTAGTGTGTATATTTTAACATGTTCATGTGAAGCACATCAAAGTAAACACATGCAGTGTGTTTCTTTCACTGTCATTAATCACTGTAGTGTTTTAAAAAGTAACAAAAAATACACTAATGTTAAACTGTGGTCAAGAATTGAAATATACACAGCTCTAGAAATTTGAAGTTTGACTTTGCCAGGGCAAATGTATCTTGACAACCGTGTGTGTTTATGTATCAGCATGTGAAGCAAGTCTGGTTAGCAAATACGGACTTTTTCCGTTAAAAACTCAACTTGTGTTGAAACTTTTTTAAGCACTTTTTTAAACCACCTGAAGACTCAGTTAAAAATTCAGGGTTAGAAAATAACTGCAAGTTCTCTGAACCACTCTGAGAACTGTTATCCTACATTTTATCACAAAATGCACTTGCTTTTTAAAGCCTGCTTATGTCTTTTATCTGGTCAATTTCTGTTAGTGACACAACTGAATAACCAGGAGTGGATGTGAAAGATGAGGGTTACTTGGGGATTTTTTTTACCACTGTGAACAGCCTGTGAGAACTCCACCTGTCCTTTTTGGATGTGTAGGGGATAAGCTTTTAGCCAAAGTGGAGAACGGCTATTTTTGGTTGTACTTGAGATTCCTACTTCCCTGTTTTCCATAGAAAAGAACAGTGCTATGTCCCTCTCTGCAAACCTGGATGCTGCTGACAGGGGAAGGATGATGTGGCACTCCTGTTCCAACAGCCTCCTTCATGAATAGCTGTGCAACTCACCTCCGCTGCTCCTCTCCGCTTTCCTCAGCAGCACCACAACAAAAATGTCAGCCTGAACCCTGTCAGTCCATTCTCTGGGGTCTGGATACTGGTGATATATGTGAAATGCTTTAGCAATTTTCCTTGCTCTGATGAATGCTTATGTGAAAGAAACTGGGACAGAACTGGCAGTGTGCAAGCTGAGAAAGATGATGCTGTCATGTTGGTCTTCATTCAAATGTGGGAAGTTGTTTTCATAAATACAGGATAGACTTTCTCTACAAAGAGAACTTAGATAGAATATAATTAACTGGGGATCCTTATAGATGTTTTTTCAGCATCCTTGTGGGAGCCGTTTCTTTTCTTTCATTTTTTTTTTTTTAATTTCACAGAGAAATCGTACTTTTGTGGCTATGGTTTTTTGTCTTTTTTGCTTTTTCTATGTCTTAAAGACATAGAAAAGGGAACAGCTGTTAGAGACTTAAGCCAGAGGTGCTCTATTGTCCCAGCTACCTTTTTTCCTGAGGGGAGAATTAAATGAACTCTTTATTTTTCAAGATTATATATAACAGATAAAGAAACCTGCATATTTTTCACACAAGTAACAACCACGCAGACAACTCCTGCCCCATAGTTCTGTGTAGTCTGACTTCCTGAAAGCTTTAGAGAACCACTGTTTCTTCCCACAAATGTTTTACCTTTTGCACTCTTAACTTTGATGTCCATGCTGTGCTTGGCCTCAGTTACCAAAGCATTCTCATTGTCTTTGTGACTCATCAGAGCAACATATCAGTTCATCTCACTTAACTGAGATGTCAAACTTAGGAGCTGTCTTGCCTGAGGCTCCCTAGAGGGAAGTGGTTTTCAAAACTTAAATCATCCCCAGGTGCATATCTCTTCTGTGGCAGATAGAGAGTGCCAGGAAGTCTGGAATCATAATTTAGGTGCCTTGCTCAGGTAGGATGAATTTGGGCAGAGGCATGTAACTTTTAGGCAGAAAATGCCAGTGTTGAAAAAGTGTCAATCTAATTAATTCTGAAGCATGACAGAATGTGAAATACTTCTCCATTTATAAGTTCCTAACTTTTTCCTCTCCCCTTGCAGACGGTGCCACTGACCCCTCTGAGACACCTGACAGTGAACCTTTGTTTACAAAACTGCGCAATCCAAGCACAGGCAAGTTTTGGAATTGTGACATGAGCCTGTTAATGTTCTGGTTGATTCCCTTCACCACCAAAAGATTCATATTTTGCAAGCTGAAATAATGATGATAGTATAAGTCTTGCGTGCCAAAGATACTGCTGGTGATGCCAGATAGTTAATGCTGTGCAAACATTTAGGATTTATTTTATAATTTTAATTGGTTGAAGTGTTTATTCATCAGGAATATTGGCAGCAAAAAAGAAGAGGTGTAATTTAAGTTTTGTTTTTAAGTGCATTAGTTTTGGGGAGCTTACAGTGTTGGGTGTTGAGCTTGAGCTTTTTTTAAAATCCAAATTTAGGCTTCATAGCATTCATCTTATGCTATAAAATAAATACTGAGTTAGAAGAAGTGATTTAGTTATACTTAGCAAGTTTTTTGAGTCTTTTCATTTTTAAATCTATTTTTCTTCTTTCCGTGGTCCAATTGATGGTGTCTCTTTTCTCATTAATAGATGATTAGGCACTTTGAATTCAATTGAACACAATTTGAATTGAGCCAGCAATGTGCCCTTGTGGTAACACCAGTGGTATCCTCAGGTGCACTAAGAACAGTGTGGCCAGCAAGTCAAGGGAGGTTCTTCTCCCCCTCTGCTCTGCCCTGGTGAAGCCACATTTGAAGTTATGTGTCCAGTTCTTGGCTCAAGAAAGACAGGGAACTACTGGAGAGGGTCCATCAGAGATCTACAAAAGTGATTAGGGGACTGGAGCACCTCTCCTGTGAGGAGAGGCTGAGAAAGATGGGTCTTTTTAGGCTGGAGAAAACTGAGAAGGGATCTCATCAATACTTGTAAATATCTAAAGGGTGGGTGTCATGAGATTGGGGCCAGTCTTTTCCGCCGTGCCCAGTGACAGGACAAGGGGCAACAGGCACAGACTGGAACACAGGAAGTTCCATCTGAATATGAGGAAAAACTTTGCCTTGAGGGTAACAGAGCACTGGAACAGGCTGCCCAGAGGAGTTGTGGAGTCTCCTCTGGAGATACTCAAAACCCACCTGGATGTGTTTCTGTGTGACCTGTTCTAGGGGATCCTGGTTTAGCAAAGTGGTTGGACTAGGTGATCTCTGGACTAGGTCCATTTCAACTTCTACTGTTTGGTGAAAAAAAATTAATTTGAAAGACCAGCAAAAGTAAGTAATAGAATGAAATGAGCATCCCCTAGTTACTTTGTTCTCACCCTATTGTTCTTTTTGTCAAGCATTTGTTATTATCATATGAGTAATATAATTGGAGTATGAGATACTGCAACAGAAACTTGCAAGGCCTTTGTTAGGGTTAGCATTTTGTTTGAAAAACACATTTCATGCTGTTTTGTTTTTTTTCATACGCTTGTTTGTTTGTTTCCTGTAGATTTAAGTTGTATGCTTTTCTTTTGAAATTCACTGCTCCTTTATATGTTTGTAACTGAAATCGTGTGGTACATTTCAATGTCACAATATAGTAACTTCTACTTGTTCTTGAAAGAGTAAAATAATTAAAAACAATAGATACAGAATGTGAAATTACTTACTCATCATGATGCCTGTTTTTTGATTGCTCAGATTTACTGTGGGAATATATAAGCACAGATATTTTCCACCTGCTGTATTATATTGGCTGTCTAATTTGTTATGTTTTTAAAAGTCTAGATATTAATTTGCTTTTCTCTGTGGAAGAAGCAATCTGTTTACCTTGTAGAATCTGAGATCTTGGGTAAGGTTTCTGGGGAAAACCTGAAGTACAATGATTGCCTGGGTGTGTTCCTTCAGAATTTACAGGAGCTTATTTATAGACCTGCATAAACTTTCAGTTATGTAGCTTATTATAAGTGTAGGGTCTGAAAATGGAAGGACCGAGAACACCCTATTAATGTATTTTCCTTACATTTGAGTTTAACTGATGAATTGTTGATGCCAGATATTGTATAAATATGCACTGAAGGACTCAGCACACGATAGAATTTATGCTGACCACTTTATTAAATAAAAGAATGCATGGTCGTTTTTATAGACAGGTAAAAAGGATAAAATTTCTATCCCTTACAAAGACTATAAACTAGGTTCAGCCTGCAATTCCAAAGTACCACAAGAAGCATTTTTCAAAGTGCTGAACTAAAATAAGGGAAATAACCACACCACATGACTTAAGCAACTAACTGAAGTGGTAAAGTAGTGAGCAAAGCTTCCTAGGTCCTCTCTACATCCTCTGGGGTTTCTATCTAATAACACTGTTAGGAACCTGTGGTGACTGTCCTTTTAACATTGGCAAATAAATTATGGAGCTGGAGTTAGGCAGTAGGAATAGTCTCTTTCCCAAGGTTTTGTAGCTCATCACCACATTTGGCTAGCACTCTCACTTGGTAGGACACTTAAGTTGTTCAGTGAGCACTTCTGTCAGTAGCTTGATGTCTGGCAGTGATCAAACTGTGGTGTAGACCCTTATTGAGAACCACATGGTAATGATTGAAACCTCTGCTCCCCCTTAATATCTACTCATCTCTCCTCCCCTTCTCAAAAGAAAAAATATCAGAGAACTGAAATTGTATCCTTAGGTGAGGTTAAACATCTGGTCAGCTTTTTGGATAAAGAGAGGTTAAACATCTGGTCAGCTTTTTGGATAAAGAGAGAAAAATGCCATGCCAGTAGTTTTTGGGAAGAAATGTGTCTGCCCATTTTAGCTGATCTCCCTCTGCACCTAAAGATTTCTACAAACTGAGGAGTGCTGACATCAGCTTGCAGGGGCTTACGGTGAGACTTTTTTTGAGCCAGCTCATGATTTACAAGTTGGTCCAGCTTTTAATTTATGTGTTTTGAGTGCCATGTCATAGTTGTTCTTGTCTGCTGAAGATGGATTGATAACCAAGGCAGACCAGACTCGGCTGACCAAATTTCACTGACCCCCTTCTGTAATTCTGGCAACTTCCTGTTTTAGATACAAAAAATGCTGGTCCTTTTGGCAAAACATTTGTTGCCTGTTCGTTGTAACCCAGAACTAACGTGAAATGGCAGATCTGTGCTGTGCTATGGGATGGCCTGAAATAAAGCTTTCCTTTTCTTTTCCAAACCATCAAGATTTTGATGGGCACTTTGAAGCAACTTTCTTTTAACTTCCTAGTTCACCTTCTTTGTCTACTTGTATTGAGTCATCAGCAATCCATTTTGATGCACAAAGAAGGGTTTTTTTCAGGTTACCACTGGAAGGTTTGAGACCTTTGTTCCTATAACCTAGAGTCTGGTATCTTGCAGACAAACGTGATGGAAGGAGAGGGAATTTTTTGTTTTGTTTGTTTTCCACCTTCCCCCTTCAGTACAGACAAAAGCTGATTTCTTGAGTGATTTTTGATTTGTGTTTGGATCAAAGGCTTTGTGTTGCAAGATGAAGTATTCACACATCTTATTTATTGATTCAAATTCAGTTTGGTTTATAAAGCTGGTAAGTGAACATCTGTATATAATAGTTTTCTTTGTGCAAGCTTTCTTTGTAGTAAGTTTATGTAGAATGTGTGTATGTTTGTGTGTCTGTATGTATATAAGGCACATTCTTCAGATGTATTGGGTATTCTTTTGATTTTTGTGAAAGCATACAAACACAAACCAGATTTCTTTTCAACAGGGGAAGCAACCCTTTACTTCTTCAATAGTGGTGCACAGCAGCTGTTTGAAGTAAAAGTTTTTGATGAGGAATATCATTCCTGGTTTATAGGTCAGACAGTTCAACAAGGTGAGTAAAACAATGTATCCTTCCCCCAACTGTAACAAATGTTCATACACAGACTTTCCCTCTCTCTTCCAGTAAATTTACAGGTGTTTTTCCTAGTTGTTTGAGGCATGCTGCGTCACATCCCCACCTTCTGACACACTCATTTGCCATCTGGATTTAACCAGGGCTGGGGGCTTTGTGGTCTCTCTTTAAAAGGCTGCCTTTGGCAGCCTCAGTTAGACAGATGTTCATTTGCCTTTGAGGAAAGGGGGGGGGGAGCGGGGGAAGTCATTCAATTGTATTTAAACTGAAGTGCCATAAAATACTTAGCTTGCCTTGTCAATCAGACCTGCAAGTCCTCAGTGTAAGTAAAATACACGTTACCCTCAGTGTAAGTAAAATACACGTTACCCTACAGGAGGGGGAAAAAGGGCTGGAAGGCCTTAGTTAGCTAAGCAGAGTGGTGTGTTACAGCTCCAAGCATTGGACGATATGGTCTTGATTTCTTTTAATTACCTCTGTAGTCCCCTGTGTGAGTGCTGGGATCTCAGGATATGCCTGCTGTCTGAAGGTGCCATTTCAGTGTTTTGTCTGAAGTGAGCTCATCTTTGCCATCCCATTCATTCTCTGATCTTAGCTTACCTTTCTGAAAATGAGGAGGAAGCTTATGTAACTGCCTGTGACAGCTTCAATAATCTTTTATCCGTATGGATGTCATTGGAGTCACGTTTCTTTGTCAGTGTGTCCATAGAGCAAGCAATAAGTATGAACTCAGAAGGTGAAGGTATATTTGTTTTATCCTTTTTTAACTAGAAAAAAGACCATTTATAGTAATAAATAAAAGCGACCCCACCAGACATATGCCTTCTTTAATGGTAATATCCCAAAGCGTGTGTTAACTTTTAAACATCCTCTGCAGGTGCATATAGCAATGCAAGCAGTATGTCTGGGAGCTTTCCCCTGCTCCATCTGGGGGTGAGCCAAAAAGACTGGGTCTGCTCCCTGCTCCCAATTATGTCCACATTGTATTCACCCCTTCCCGTTCCGACCTGTAGTTTAGCCCATGGGAAACAGTTGCCTTAAGGAATCATCGCCTCAGTTTTCTTTAGAAGATAGAGGGGGAAAAGTTGTTCCTGAATGTTAGGGCTGCTGCATCTCTGGAATGGTCAAGGGAAGAACAACACAAAAAAGCTGTGTGTTTTGCAATTAAAGAAAATTATCTTGTTATCTGCAGGAAAGGACAGAGATCCTTATGCACCTCCAATGAGCCTCAACCATTTAGAACAAATAAAAATACCTCTTCTGGAGGTACAGTGGAAAGCATTTAAATGGAAGCATTGAGAAAATGGCTAGACTGTTTGGTTTTTTTTTTCTCCTTCAGTTTTACTGTCAAAACTTTAATGTTTGTAAGTTCTCCTGGTGCTTGCTTTGCCTCACGCAGTGCATCGTGTTAGTAATACACGTTAGATTGGATATCAGCATTGTCCAAAGCACGTTCTTCCCACACGATCTGTTGTTACTTTTCAGGCTATCATGCTAAGATTTCCTTTTCTTTAATTGTCTTAATCATGTGAATTAAAACAAAAAAATTACATTTATTTGCTTTTGCTTTGCTAATTTAAGGTCAAATTGTCATCAATTATTTGCTCTCATTAGTGCATTTCCTTGATGCTACATTGTTCCCAATTATCTACAATTATACAAAAAGTTTGCCTAAGCCATTGTCCAGCAATGAGCTCCAGATGGGCAGAGGTGTCTGTTTCAGTGGGAGACCAAGTTCTTTGTGTGTAAATCTGAATACAACATACTGAGCCATATTTTGTGATCTACTTAGCTTCATTTAGTTATATGAGGAGACTGCATGCAGATTCTTCCTGTACAGATGAGCTCTAAGTTAACTAGTTCTTGAAATTCTGTCTTGCCTTGCCCACTTCTTCTACCAGTGCTGTGGCCTTGCCAGGTGGAGTATGCTGGATAGATCTGGTATCCCAAAACTAGATTCTGTAACACCCAAATCTGCCAATAGAGGGCGGCTTCGATTTTGCTGGTTTTAATATAGTCTAGGAAAAGGCAAAACTAAGAGTGCATGAAGCCAGCAGAATGCTTTGGTTTGACAGGATTGAGAATTGAGTTCCCTCTGTAATTTTAATACAAAATCAGAAATACTGTTTTCCCGCCCATTTTATTGTAATATTGGGGTACTTGCTGATAAAGATAATTCTCCTCTCCTTACCCACACTCCTGAAAAAAATCCAAAAAAAAACCCCCAAAAGGTCAATATATTGTTCCTCTTGGTACTAAATTTACGTTTACGTATCTGTCACTTAGATGGGCGCCTGCTGTTTGTAACACCGATGGACCCCTTGTTTCTGATACTTTACTACCTCATAAAGGCAGACAAGGAGGTAAGCTTGCTTTATTTTTCACTTGAAATTTTAGGAAAAGTGTTATCTCTGATTTCCTTTTCTGCAGAAGTTACGTAATTTTACAAAATCCTCTTAAATGTGATTCACAGAGGCACTACGACTGTCACTGGTTGGCTCAGCCTTGGTCAGCAGCGGGTCTAGCCTTGAGCCCAGCTGGTGTTTACCCTGTCAGGCATAGGGAAAGCTTCTAGCTGCTTCTTGCAGAAGCCCCCCTCCTCCACCAGAACTCCGCCATGCAAAACCAAAACATATAGTAATGGAAATTTAATTTGCATTTAAAGCAGAATTGTCCAGCTGAAAGTATTTTTGTTTGCATCAAGGTTTTTTGGTCATTCCAGGGGTCAGCTTGCAATCTCAACAAAGTCTGTTCACCTCCGTGTTAAGACAAGCAGAGAGTCTCCTCTGTCCTTTTGTGAGAGCCTATCCCAGACCTATTGAATTAAAAATGATGAGATGTCATCGGATTCAACCAAGCTAGTGCCCTTTGAGGTATCAGTAGATGAGTTATTTTGGGAAAAAAGGGAAAAGGAAAGAAGAATTTAGGTGCTATGGGAGGGGAAGAAGAAACATTTCTGTGGCATTTTGAACTTGAAAGGAAACATTGCCTTTTTAGAAGCAATGTTTGTAGAGGTGCTGTATCCTAGAACAGCAACCAGATGATCAAGTAAGTATCCAAAAGTTGGATAATTAATAAATGGCTTGAGTTATGTGTGCAGCAAAACCTCGCTTGAATTTCCAAAGTGTATCATAAGACATAGGCAAAGTTACTCTTTTACTGGTTTTAATCCACCTGTGGAAAAAAAGGCATTAAGTAAAACAGAAATGTTGATCCTTGTTTCTTGTTTCATGGAGGCAGTCATTTCCCTTTATACATCCTCAGAGTTTTTGCTCTAAGAGCATTTCCTATAAAGTTGCTTGCTGTTTTCTGGTTTAGATTGCAAGTGAGAATGCAGGAGAACAATTTTTCCATGGTGAAGGAATAAAGTCCTACTAGACATTTCTAATAGTAATCAGTTGTTCTGTAATTATTTCTAAATTTTTTTTATTATATAAGATATGCAAACATATTTTGTAGTTTTTTGTCTGTTCCTGCTTCAGGTGACCCACCAGAAGCTGTCATTTCACAAGGAATTGTTCTATAGGCTCTATGTTCTGTTTGAATTCACTATCTCTCAGAGATATTATGTATGAAGAACTTAAAGTAGGGAAACAGTAAATCTCTGTTTATGTGGTAGAGTGTAGAGGTAGCCTGAATAAAGGACTATTGCTGCTGTTTCTGTGCATGAGTAGAGTCCTCTGCTGCCCTGTAAATTCTTGGTACATTGTTTTCCAGGTTTTGTAGGCCAGGCTTGGTGCCAGATAAATGCATAGAAGTGTTCTGGATCCTAAAAAAGGGAAAATCTCTCCCTGCAGTGCCCTGCCTTAGTTAGCATATTATTCAGTGAGGGCAAGTTTTGAGTATTGTGTTGCCAATACCTCATGTAAGGGCAGCTTGAATGCAGCACAACCACTTCTGCCTTGAATTAATGACTATCAAGGTACCCCCGAGTGTCTTAGGATCATCCTTTGCGCCATCCTTTCATTTTGATCAGGTGATGCAGGGTTGCTTAATGTGTCTTCTGAGCAGAGCCATCTCCTATCCAGCAGACTTTCTCAGCTTAGGCTCTTTGCTCTTGTACAGTGTGTGTAAATGTGGCTGTCTTGCTTCTGGACTCATGTAGGTTTCTACAGTTACTGTAGGTAGCAGTTTATTTCAGCTTTATTTCTGCCTTGTATAACCTGCTTTTTAGCCATTTTTACTGTGCCTTTTATTTTTCCAGAGAAAAAAAATCTTTAAATCTTCACTGGCTTGAGGTTGGTGGTGTTTTTTTGTTGGTTTGTTTTTTTTCGTAGGGTTTTTTGTGCTTTAGCAATGGACGTTTAATTAAGCCTCTGACTGTCTAGCAAGAAAGAGGCTTAGTTAATAATGAAAGCAGTATACCCAAGTGCTTCTTTTCCTGCTGACCAGTGTAATGACCTCAGTTTTGGCTCCTGAGACCACGCACTCTCTAAGGATGGAGAGCTCTCTGAGTCTTTGTACTGATGCGCTCAAGGATCTTTCCAAAGGGACGGCTGCCAGTTGTGCCAAACCGTGCTGAATGATTATGCATTGTTTGGCAACGGTAACATTTGTTTGATGGTTCTGTCATGTGTGGGGCTATTTAAGTTGTGCCAAAATCACTTTATATACATACTCTGTCCAAACTGGAATTGACTTTGCAGAGGTGAAAGGTTAATACTGTGTTCCAGAAGCTGCCCTGCTCCTTTGAGATTTATCTTTATGGAAGGAAAAGCAAAATTTCAGTGGAAGTTATGACACTGGGTTTAATCCAACAGGTTTTGGTCTAAAACACTATTGGCACATGCTGACTACTGTGTCTTATGTCATCTTCCAAAAAATCCCGCTGTACTTCACATTAGTTTCTCCCCATGTTGTTTTAAAGTTGGTCTTTTAAGTGCAGTAATTGTTCAGAGTTCAGCATTTTACAGGTATTTACTGGTTTGAAATAAATATTTATAGTTTGCTTTGTAATCAGTTTCTGAATGTGTCATGTGTTACCATTCAAAATACGATCTTCTCTAAATCCTTTATTTTAAAGCTATTACTATTCCATGCATATATATTTCTAAATATGTGTGTATATGTGTCTTAACATTATAATAACGCTTTTATAATCCTTTTGATGTATTTTCAGCAACAAGGAAAGTTTCAGCCACTTGATCAAGTTGTGATAGATTCAGACTACCCTTTCTGCCCCTTGCTGCTGAAGTGTGCAGATGTTAAACAGTACATTCATCATGTAACAGAAGAAAAAGGTGAAAAAAGTCGGGGGAGGGAACTGGATTTTTAGTGCCACTTCATTACAAGATAGATTTAAGTATTGCTTTTTGATTTACCCAACCCTCGAGGTGTGCTGGATGAAGCTTTACTTTAAAAACAGAAGCTTAGTTTTAGAAGTTGTCATTGCAGTATTGTAAATAGTAATTTGTGAATCTCAGATTATCTGCTGTAACTCTAAAATACTTGTGTTGTCTAGTTGCTAAATGTCATAAAAATTATAAACTTCTCAGACCTGTCTTCTTGACATTATTGTATGTGTTGTAAAACTTTCATCAAAAGGCAAAGAAATTTTCCATCTCTAAATTCTTTATTTGAGTGTAGGATGGTCTGCTGTGGAAGAAGTTTACTCTTGTTCATTTGGCTTTTTTCTCCTGTTGTTGCAAAGCATTCAAGCAATAAGTAGGAAGAAGCTGGAGAAGAGAGAATAATGCTGCTAAGAAAGGACAACACAATTTTTCTTGCTTTGGATAATGTAGTGATGTGGACTTAAGTTACAAGAATTTTTTTTTTTAAAAAGAATCCTTAATTGAGATGCATATATGAGAGAGTAGTCTAAATGGGAAAACATAGGAAAGTATCCATTCTGTACCCAGAGTCCTCAACCTTTGTCTGGAATTCCCTTTGTTTTGGTTTTTTTTTATTATTTTATTTGAGGACAGTATATGCTTTCTAAGGAAAAGCATTACATAATTTTCACAGCTTGGCAGACCTGCAAAAGATGCAAGACCTCAGCTTTCATCCTCAGACCTTTAAAGATCATCTTCCTTACCCTTGCTGGTTTCCTGTTAGTGAAAGGACATTTATCTACACACAGATGGATATCTATAGGAGGAAGTACAGGAGTCTGAGAACACAGAATCTACCACTAAGTGCAAAACAACTAAGCTGGCTGACCCTCGTGCATGTAGAGTCTCCTTCAAGGAGTTGAAGTACATAGATTGAAAGTCAGAAGTATTAGAAATTTGTTTTCACAAAGCACTCTGCCCTTGTCATTAATATGTGTGAGAAGGAATATTTAGGTGAGCTAAGGATAATTGGGAAGTAGCAAAGGAAATGTGATGGGAGAATGAAAACACTGCTATAGAAATAAAACAGCAGACCTCTATTGCTGCATCAGTGAGGGGAGGTGTGTGAGTTTTTCCTGAAAAATCTATATGTACAAGTTTAAGTATTTTCTGTATGATATGGTGCATATGCAGTAATGTAGGGCAGTTGCTTTCCCCAAAAAAATCAGTTTGAACTTTAGGGCAGGACATGTTTCCATTGAAAATGATCACTCTGACAAGAGAGCAGGAAATCTGGGCAGAAGAACTGTCGTTACGTTCTTGCTGGGACTGGGGCAGTTGGGATTATGTGGTGTTTGGTTACTTTTGGGTTTCCAAAGAACCTTCAGAAAGCATTTAGTTTCATTCAGTATCATTGGGAACAGGCATCTGTTTTCTCTGGGAGAGTTCTGACTTTTGAGAATGCTTAAGACAGGCTCATCTGAACCGCAAAATCACTTTTGCCCTTCCCATGAAGTGATAAATACTTCCAGTAAAAACTGTTACTAAGCTTTTAGGAAATTTCTGTCCCCTGCAGCTTGTCTTAACACTGAGTAAGGAGGTAGGGATGAGAGAAGGGGTACTAAACTACTCTGCACACATCTGAGATGGTGAAAAATCATGGCAGATCCTCTTGTCTGTCATATGAAGAAATCTGTATAGGAATGTAGGACAAGGTCTGGATTATTTTTCTGAAGGGGTACTTTCTTCAAACAACAGTGCTGCTTTTGGGCAATATTTATGTTCCCTTCTTAATAACAAACTGAAAAAGAAAAACCAAACAAAACCTCCAAGTTTACTATAGACAATATCTAATATCTTGGTCTAACCTCTGTATCCATTCTGAAATTGTATTTTCAGTTGTTATGTATCAGAGCATCCTCTGATAATCTATATTCTGGTAGACAGCAGGGAAGATGCTTTACTGCTTGGGTTTTTTGCATTGAAGTTTTTAATAACGTTACATACAGCTGTGTCTGTGTCATTTTGCCATCAAATATGAGTTTATAAAGAAGCTATGTTACTTTCCTGGTTTCTGTTTTGAAATTAAGGTAAAATTAGCTTTTGCCATTAAAGCTGTACACACATGCTCACACCACCTGTATGTGATGTTCTCAGATGTCCTTAGGCATGTACCTGCTGCTGCTTTTCTTCTTCAGGTTTGGGTTTGGTAGAAGGCAACAGTGGGACTTGTCCTTTGGAATTCCTCCTTTCTTTAGAACGCCAAGCATATAGTTATGCAACAAACACATTGGCGCTTGCTTGCCTGTAATGCACAGATCACCTTTTCTGTTCAGTCCACTCCTATGTGTTTCATATTCCCATGCCTTTTACTGCCTGTAAAACGTACCAATATTATGACTAGCTCTAAGACCTGTTGTCCACTTTGTAGCCTTTCTCGTTTCAGGAGTAGGGCTTTAGGGCAAGAAGCATCTGTTGTATTGAGTCTTCTGCAGGTCTGATCTGTTTGGCAGAACCTAGCAACATAATTATTTCACTCTTAATTTAATCTTAAGGCATTTAACATCTGTCTAACAAATTCTTACCCTAGAGTGCTCACAGTTTACACTTACTAAATTAGCAGAAAGTCCACCTTCCCTGGCCTCAGTGTTGAAGGACACTGAAAATTCATTTTGCTGGATTAAATTCCCAGTTACCTGCTTTAGTAGTTGGGCAAAGGGTGTGTTAAATCTGGGTGAGGCAGGTTGTTTGCTAATAAATTCAAACATCTGATAAAAAGTACAATAGAGGAGGTTTAAGAAAGGGTTATGAATTCCAGTTCTAGAGTGTTACTCTTTGTTTCATTTTGCAAGCAAAAACTGCGCTGGGATCTTGTCTGATGTGATTAACATGAAGAGCCAAGAAAACTTACCTGATTAGAATAACTAAGTAATATTGCCAGGCTTGTATTCCCAGAAGGTTGGAAAAAAGGGGCCATATGAGTTTCAGAGTTATGGAAAACACTGAGAAAATGGATGTTAAAATGTGCTTTAGGCAGTTTGCTCAACAATACATCAGGGAAACTTCCAAGTCTACATAGCGATTACCCGATCGCTGAACATATTATTTAATTGTAGAACCACTTATATTCCATCTGTATTTCTCAAACCCAATCTTTCCAGATGTCTCAGACCAGTTTTATAGGCACCAGACACATTAGGGAACAAAAGGCTTTCCAATATATACTCATATTATCAAACATAGTCACTAACTCTCACCAATATCAAATGTGCATCACATGCTAAATCCACGTTCCAATATTGAATCCTTTTGTCAGCAGTTTGTGACTTTCATAACTCACTTTAATTCTTCAGAGGTCTCAAATATTGTCATTTTCTAGAGTTTAATAGTCAAAACTGTCAAACACAGAAAATATTTTCAAACAAAGTGATCTCTGAAGGGTTCTGTGTAATTATTTTTCACATGTTTTAATGAAAATGGCTTCATAGTTCTACGTTTCCTTTCCCTGACTGAGTCACTCTGAATCATGCTGTTGTGGGGGAGTCTGCCTGGGAATCCGGACTAGAATTACTTTTCAGCATGGGTTGGGGGATGGTGGCCAGAGGATGTCCCTTCCCCGAACTTTCTTAGATAAGAGAGGAATCCACGAATTGTACTCACTGTACTTGGACCCAAACCATGTTGGCTCTTTGAGAAGCAGGTTCAAGTATCCAGAGCGTCTCCCCCATCTTCTGCTTCTTTTCTTTCAGAGTCATTTAAAGGCTTCTAAGTCCTGAAGGCTGCAGCCAGCAATGTCACAGCTAATTACTTTACCTGCAACTCATCAGCTTCATGAAGCAAAGTGTATATTAGTGGGTTTTTCCTTTTTGCTCTGAAGATTTTTTTACATTTTACTCTTCCACAACTGTTGAGAGAGATTCAAAGTTTGTCTTGTAAACAGCTTTTCTCGACCTCTCCATACCCCCTACTATGCATACACAAAGAGCACATAATAGTTAGTTATTTGTATGCAGTTTGAAAGAGCCAAGATAAACCCCAAAGAAGGAAATGCTGAAGGAATCATAAATAATGTGTTGTTGTTTGCAAGGGGAGAAGGAAAATCCATGAACTGAGTGTTGGAATATGATACTGAATGGGTAAATGACATGAAACAGATGTAGGTATTTATGGGAATGGTATACAGGAGATTAAAACTTACTGAAATACCTGTTAAAGGAAAAGACTGAAACAGAGTGGGCTCTAAAATCTCCTGTGAAATCTTATTAGGCATTTAATTACATTTCCAAAATGTAGTTTTCTGTGAATCAATACTGAATTTTTATACTGAAGTTTCCATGAGCTTTTCTGATTTTCCCTCTCCTTTGCCTCAGCATTGTGAACTTGCCTGTCTCCAGATAACTGATCACATATGAATAGCAACTGTTCACAATACACTAGTTATCACAGGGGAAATGCTTAATTTGAAATTCTTACACTGTTGAGTTAATTTGTGTTGCTCAATAAATTGTAAATGAATTATGTACTTTGTCCCACAAGGAGTGTGTTTCACTATTTTGTATTCTGTATAATTTTTGTTACTATATTAAACTACATAAAAGAGGGATAGAAGGAAAACTTTTGCTTTAGTCACCCTGTGAAGTGAGAGGGGAGAATTGATAGGAAGAGGGTTTATTCAAAGGGTGGATGGTTTGTCTTCATTAGCCAAGAACCAAGTCTGGATGACAGAATTCAATAAGTAAAGATTTAAGATAATGTGGTTTANNNNAAAAAAGTGGTTAAAAAAAAAAAAAAAAAAAAAAAAGCCTAACCAGAATGAAACAAGCCTGTTGTGAAAGCAAGATTTTGTGTTATGGACTATGTAGTTAAAATGACCAATCTGGTGAAACAGGGCAAACTACAAGGGCTTGACAAGAGTCTTTAGTGAATTCAGGTGGCCCAAGATTACACATAAATAAATAAAATATGTATCTTGTTGGACTAGGGCCTAATTAAAGAATTGTCAAGTTGTTCAAACTTGTGCATATCAGCTCAATCTGTTTATTTTACTACATTTCCAGTATTTTTTAAACTTATTGCCCTGACATCAAACATGTGCAAGCCACAAATTAACTTTCATGTTGTATCTACAACTTAAAAAAATGTAAATGTATTAGAAGTGCAATCTAACCCAGTCATGACTTACTTTCCCTTACTTGTTTTTTTTCTCAGAGATTGGCAGTCAGAAATTCCACAGATACAGCCACGAGAAGACACTGAAGTGGTTAAAGAAAAAGGTATTGTGTTTCCCTTCTGATTTCAAAATTGTTTTATGTTTAAAATGGAAATGTTTATTAGCTTATTCATACCTGCATTTGAGCCATGTGCTGTGCCTCAGTTCAAGATATGTGTCCAGTCCAAGAAGGGCAGACATCACAGTAAAGTTGAACATGGTAATGTGATAAGGTATTAGAGAAATGACAAGTTTGTTACATTTCTTGTTCTGATGGGGCTGGCATGAAAAGGGTTCATGGAGCATGGGGAAGCAGCAGACGCAGCTGAAGTTCAGTTTATTGCTGTGTTCTGTAGGCTTTACATAAGGTGCATAATTTGCTTCATCCACTTCACAGGTGAGCTAGAGGGGAGCTTTGACTGTCATGACTTTTAAGTTCTGCCATGCTTCAAAGCTGGACAAAAACACCTCGTCTGTGTGCTACAAATGGGTTTCCTCATGAAGCCTTGGCAAGGTATCTTAGAATGGTCCCAATACAGTTGCTGCTATCCTTACCCAATCACACTGCTCAACAGATCTGTGCAGTATGGAGAAAATGACCAAGTGTTACAGCTAAGCTTGATGTGATTGGTGTTTTGGTAAAAAGGAAGGTCAGTCTCATTTAACACACACACACGTGTACCCCTACTATGATGCTGCTTTCTAGAAAAAGATTGTAAGCATCACATGATACAAGGAAATCTTGTCATTTAAATTAGTAAAGCAGGCACAAGATCTGGTCTCATTTCTACAATGACAAGGCATGGGGATATCTATTTTGCCATAGATACTTGATTATTGACATTTGAACAGGTACCTGTCTGTGTTGGTAGTTTAAAATAGCTGCTTCTTCCAGTTATCTCTGTTAGATCCAGTATAGCAGTGCCCTGTAAAGTCCTTCGTCTTTGATTTCCATCAGGACTGCCTTTGCAATCCAGCTGAGCTCAGGCATTCTCTGTTCTCTGAGCAGGTGTATTTCTCACCTGTATAATCACGGCTGTTGGATCTGAGCAGCTCAGCTTATCATAGGGTGCTGCAAAACTGGTGCCCTGTTGCCAAGGCAACATGTTCAAAGACATGCTAGTTTCTTTGGGCTTTTTGAGCTCATATGCTAGTCATTACAAATGTATATTAAATTTCACCACAGTCCATAACTTGAGTGTTTTATATGCTTGAAACAAAATTACAAGAGCTTTGTCACTGCATTAACATGTGCATAACAACACTGATACAGACATTTCATTCTGTGGTTTTCTGTAGGTCAATCAAACAGTGAAAGCACTTAAAAGCAACAATATATCTGTAGGTGAAAGGGTGCTGGCAGCTACATTTATCAGCGGTAAGCCGATCACAGATACCAAAGAAGGTAAGAAAACCAAACATTTTAATTAATTTCATTTTTGTGAAATCATTTATGTGGCGATAAAACACAATTAGAATCAAAAATGTATTGAAATTGGCCTTTGCAGTGAATCTATTCCTTGTACAGAAAGTTCCATATATGTTGTGACTATGTGCCTTGACTTTTCTGAGTTCTTTGGTATCTTCATTGGATGACGTTGCAGTTATAGAATCACAGAATGCTTTGGGTTGGAAGGGACCTCAAAGATCACCTAGTTCCAACCCCCTGCCATTAGGTCTCAGCTGGTGTCCTTTTAGCTTCTCCTTAGTTCAAGGAAAAAGTAAGGAGAAAGTATTTTTCTCAGTGAAATAGATGTTGAAGTGCTTTGCTGAACTAAGACTGCCTTGGACAATAGCACACATGCTTATAATATATATGACTATCCACTCAATAAACATCTTTGTATTAGAACAGACTTTTAAAAAGTTATTTTTATTAGCATGCAAATTCTTCATAGAATTCCCCAAAAAAGGGAATGGATCTTAGGAAGCCATAGTCACAAAGTAAATGTTCTAGTTCCAAGTATTACTTTATTGGACTGATGTATAGAATACATAAGTATATGCTTATTAAGGGCAAAAACTTAACATGTGTATTAAAGTGCCCTGAAATTGAAAATCCTGGTATCACAAAGCCTGGAATGTTCTTTTTTGTTTCTAGTAAAATGTTTCTAGTCAGTCCCTGGGGAGGGAAATGTCCTGAGTGCTGGAATAAATAGTTCTGTAGAGAAACCCAAAAATGGACTCAGAATTAATTATTTGAATGTTAATGAAAATTAAGAAAAATTTAGAACAACACGAACAAAAGCAAATTGTTTCTTACTACAAAGAAGTCCAGAAGTCTGTATGCTGTTGAAAAATAAGGAGAAACAAAGCAACTTGCTGACTGAGTGGAAAATGAGTTACCAAGTAATGATATCAAAGGAAACAACATAAATGAGATTTATGAGGCAACTAGACAGTTTTATAGAACGGGGATGCTAATATATGGTTTTTAAAAAGAGGCAAAGCTGCAAAACTTGTAAGTGACTCTAACTTTATAGTAGCTTTTCATCTTTCCTCCACCACCATTTTTTTAAAGAAAAGGAAAACTGTCCTGACAGCAACCGTCTTGGCTATGCTTAAAATACTTTATCTCTGAAATTTGTAATTAAATAGCTCATCTGCAGTGGTTTTTCCACCTTCTTCCTTGGTTACTGTAACATGGATATAATAGTCTTTTTAAAAGAGCAACATTGAAATAGGGAATATTGAGGGTTAAAAGTAGGTAAGTTTTGGAGGCAGTTCTACTGTATGTACCAAGGTGAATGACAGGAAGTCAAATGGACCTTACTCAACACTTATTTTTAATAAGCCTAATTTTCTTGTCTGATCCTTTCACTGTCATGACAGTGCAATTTATTTCTGTAGAGAATTGCTTTCATAGGCATATTATGAAGTTTCAGTACCTTATAAATATATGGGTACGTGTACTTAGCATCTACAGATCTAGGGCAGCAATCTGTGAGGATATAATGAGTGCAAATGGGGAAGGAGGGCAAGTTTAACACGAGACCTGAATATTTCCTTTGGAAGACAAAGGAAGGTGTGTAAGTATTCCTGATGTTTGATAAGAGGTTAATAGTAAAGAAAGGCTAGGGTGAAAACATGGAGTCCCTGAAAGGATGGTGGTATTTTAAAATTGGGAAAGAAAGTCAGTGAAGATTGCTTCAAGGCAGAAATGCAGAGAAATGGATTTTGTGTTTAGTACAAAGTAATAGTAGTTGAGTTGGCCTCACCATTCAGTGTCATAATGCAATGAGTGAAATGATGGGAGTATTTTTCTTAAGCGATAAATTGGACATACTAAGTACTGAGGTGAAATTGTCTTGGACTAGACTTATTTCTTGTTCTCTCCCGACCCTGAAGTGGGTTTAGGGAGTGACAAATACTTGATGAATCTAGACAGTGGAGGAAGGACAAGTGCAGATAGGAGATATTAAGAATTTGATTATCTGATGTCAGTATAGTTGAAATGCATATGCTGGTGTCAGTTTGCTGATGTTTTCTGCTTTAATGCCAGTTTGCATTGGGCTTTTTAGAGTTAAAAAAAAAAATAAATCTGGCACATCAGAAATAGTAGTTTACCACCCTAAGGCCAGTTCAACCCTCAGTCTGTAGGCCTATGAACAGATAGGGCTGGCGAGTTGCAGATAGAATTCAGAGGTGAGATTTTAGCCTAAAGTCTGTCTGGCAAATACTTCCTGTGCTGTATTACTCCCTAGCAGCCCCAGCAACAGCAAGTTTAAAAGATCCAGCCCGTGATCAGTAAGTGCTTGTGTAGAACGTGACCGGAAAAGATCTGTTTTAGGACTTCATGTTATAAAAGGGTCACATTTTTTTCCAAGTCTCTCAGAAAAAACATTTATAGCAGGAGTGCCCTGTACTGAAAACAGCTTCTAGTAGTTCATATTTCCACAGATAATTATCCCGTCTTGCCAGTGATGTTTAGATAGGCCTTGGCATTTTCTGTAAAGTACTGAAATTAAGTACAAGACTTTGAAATAGACTCATTGTCTCATCTAATTGTTTTCAGTTGAAGCCAGAAAATGTACTTTAGTACTGAAGCCCTTGCCAAATAATTGTAAGATCCAGATGCTTTAAAATTAATGATTGTGTGTTCTGTTGAGTCAGCTTTTTACTTTTGCAGGTTTTTAAAATTTAATTTCTTTGGAAAAATCCATGATATCTAGTATTCTCAGAAAGTGAACAGCTTTTGTAAAGTACATACAGCAGATATTAATAACATGTGCTGACAAAGTGAGTGTAGTAAGTCTTTTCTTTTTAAATAAACCTACAAGTGTCATATAACATAAACTACTCAACACAGAGAACCATCACAGTGTATCCATTAGACATTTCTTACTATTAATTCAACCTTATGATTTGTTATAGCACATGCAACATGGCTAAGGCAACGTGACTATATAATGTGAATGTTCTTTTTCTTCTTCCCACTCCCTGACCTGTTCCTGAAGACTATATACGGTATGCCCATGGGTTAATATCAGAATATATTCCTGAAGATCTGAGTAAGGAGTTGTTAAAATACTTAGGGTAAGTGGTGTTCCAGCTAGCTGATAGTTTTATATGGCATCTGTTAATATCCTTTTGGGTTTTGTGTTGAATACTGACATTTGTTCATCATGGTCGCAGTGAATGACACAGTGAGATTATATTTGTTACATACCTTTCTGTTGTTCCTGTGACACTAAGGAACATGGTCTGGATGAGAGTCCAATATGTCTGTTATCACAGTTGCCTCATGGAACCCTGAGTAACTTACGCCATTTTAAAGCAGGGCAGGGAAGGATGTCCAAGGACTTAAAACAATTTATACAGAGTTGTCACGAGCAGCAGAGCCAGGAGTTGAATGATCATGCCCAGTCTTCTTTCCTTTTCCCTACTCACTCAGTGCTCCTGGGGTTTGACTTCACATATCTAACCTGTGTTAGTTTAATCTAAAAGGTGAGCCAGCATCCTCATGCTGGTGTACCTGGCCAGCAGCAGACTTCCCTTGGAGCATCACTGGGAGCCTGCACCTGCCTCTCAGTCCAGACCTGTTCAAAGGGTTCTTTATGGCAACCTATGCAAAAGTGTGCAATTTGCAGCTTCAAGTCCCATAGATTGTTTCATTGAAGAGGTATTGTGTTCTCTATAATACCATCTTACTAATAGTCAAGGTTTTCAGAAGTATGATGGAGTTCTCCTGTTTTGGTTGCTAGATCTAAGCACTTTAAAAGAGCCCATGTTTATGCCTGATGCCTCTCTCTTTTAGGGATCTAAATAAAAAATAGAGTCCACGAGCTGCTCTTTTTACAAATGCATGCCATGTGTGAGCAGCTGATAACCAAAGCAGCCTTTGTAGGGAAGGAATTATAAGCTTTAGATTGTGCAATTCAGCTGTCTTAATTTATAACTTAAAATCTTTTGTTCTACAGGCTCCCAGATCTTAAAAGCCTAGCACAAGAGCCACCACTGAAGGTAGGAGAACATTAAAATATTGATAGATACATTGTCTTGTAAGCTAATTTCTCTGAATAGAACTAGAGTAGGTCATGCACTTGTGAAAAGCCAGTCAGGAATAATGCAAGACATTTCCTGTATACTTTATATATTTTAATAAGTAATTTTTTGTTTTGTTTTCCTATTTAAAAAGGGGGAGGAAAATGCATATTTTATGGTTTTGGTCAAAAGTCTTTTCATACGTGTTTTGCTTATTTAGTTTTATTGATGTTGATGGGACAAAATGACCTCATAGGTTTTCTTTTATATGTAATTTATGAGGACCCTGAAAGGGACCTCCTGGGTCATGGATTCCCAGACAACCATGTTGGATAATCCATCATACACTGACCATTCTTCACTGTGAGTCTCATTAGGACTTTTTATTTCCATTACTTCTCTTGGAAGACTGTTCTATAACCTCATTTCTCTGATGCTCAGAAACCTTCCTGTAAATTCCACCTTGAATTTATTCATGGCCAACTTATTCCCCTGCGCTTTTGTGCTAATGTTATCTTCTTTTTTTTTTTTAATTGAAATGGCTCTTTTCCCTCCCTAACATTAGTTCTCTCAATGTGTAAAGGGAAAACATATCCTTTCTGTTTTCAACTTTCTGAGAAGTCAAACTTGGTTGTGTAAGATGGGTTCTCCATCATTGCAGGAACATTTCTTTGCACCCATTCCAAGATAAATTCTATTGTTTCAAAGCAGGTGACTAGAATCATATGTAATTATTCATGATAAAACCTTCATCAGTGTAATATGATGGCATTCTTTCCTTCTTGTCTTAACTGGAAGTGCTTTATCTCATTACATCTTAGAATCCCATTTGCCTCTATTACTGTGTGATGTACCAGATAGCTCACAGTCATGCTGTGAACAGTTGAGAGAACACAGTTGGGGTTTTTTCTGCACTGCAATTTTTAGTTGATCAGCATTCAGATTTATGAGAAATTCCTGCAGTTAGCTGCTGTGTACATGACCTTGTACTTCTGTACATATCTTCGTTTTTAACATTTCCAGTCTTGAATGTTCTCTGTCTTTTCTTTCACAGTATTTAAAGCTCTTTAGGTATTCATAATGCTACTCAGTGGTGTACATTCAGCAAATGTTATCATGCTGTTATCTTTAATGAACAACTAATGAACATTTTGAATAAATATTATTCATGGCACTCCACTAGTAATCTCCATCCAGTTCTGTATTATTTACCTTTGTTTCCCTTTTACCCCAGTTCGTTCTTACCTTAAAATTCTTATGCAATCTTTGTTCTCTAATTTCAGTTGCTTTAAGTGGCATCATGTCAAGTCCTCTGGCAATCTTCACATTTTCTTGTGACAGAAAATATGTTATCTGTGAGGAAAAAAAAAAAAAGTTGGCAGGCATTTCCTTTGTTTAGTTTTCATTTACTCCGTATTTTTAATTATTCTTCCCTCCTTCACTTTTTCTCCTCCCTCCATTCTGCTGAGGCCTACTAACACTTTTTCCTTACATATAGATGGGTGTTTGGCTATTCTGCAGCAGTATGGTCCCTACCTGACAGAACAGTTGCCAGGTTTGCCTCTGGACTTACAATGTCTGAGGCAGTCTCCCAACAGTGTCAGCATACTGAGTTTTACCTCTATCTTGAGTAGAGTAATTTCTATTCTCTTTTCTGCCCCTGTGTTTAACCTCTTCATCTTTATTGAAAACAATTTACTGAGGCAAAGGATTTATTCTATTTTGGAGCTACACATAGATTAGCTTTAATATCTATCCAGTCCTTACTGTCTAGCAGCTTCACTTTTTCTTATTTGATTCTCTTTTTCCCTCTGTGCCTAAACAACCTTATACTATTTGTTTTAATTTCCTTTCCAAGGTCTAACTCAGCTTGACTTTTTGGCAGTTCTCACTTTATCCCAGTATTACCTGACCCCTAAAACGATTAATTTTTTTTGGCAGTCTTTTTTTTTTCCCCATTCATTGTAGAATACTGCTTAGTTCTAGTATGTATTTTTGGGGTGGGGCATGGGGGAGAACATGTGTGCATCTGTATGAAGAAGGAGGTGCATTTAGATGGTTTAGTCTGAGAAGCTCTCTCCATTAAGATTTTTCACCTTGTTTGAAGTAGAAGATCTCAAATCACTTCTTCATTCCTCACACATCAAATCCCTTTGCTTTGGCTTAGAGAAGAGAGGCATTTGTTCTGCAGTTTGCCCCTCTAGAATCAAGAGCCCCACTTTTGATTATCCTTTCCATTTAATTTGAGGTACCCTATGTCTACTGAAACCAGATTACTTACTACACAGACCTTTCCTGCAAGTTCGTGCTGCTTACCGAAACAAAGTCTAAAATAACCTCATTTCTGGCTGGTTCAGTGACTGTTCTGTTAAGCAGTATGTCAGCTAGCACATGCAGGAATAATTGGGCCCTACTGTTATTAATAGCATTTGTTCTCCAATGTATATCCATGGATATAAGTTATTTCCATGTGGTTGGACACTTGTTCTGGCTGCACAGTTACTTGGCCCTTTGATTCAGTTAAGAATTATCTTTATGCATTGTAAGAAGTATTAAATACACATCAGGAGCCAACTGATATTCATTAGCCATATAAGCATGCTACAACTATATTAAACTACATGTGATGTACATTACGTACTATGTACGAATAGATTTTTATACCATTGGGATAGTTCTGAGAATCTATTTTTAAAAATACTTTTATTTCAGCAGTTTGGTTACAGAGGAAATGAGGCTTAGAACTGTTCAGTTCTTGGGCAGTGAAATCTTGCTGAGGATCTGATTAATTTCCAGAGCACTGACCAGGGTGTGTATGATGCTTCTGTGTTTAAGTCTTAGCAACTTCAGAGATTGAAATGCTTCTTTATTTCACAGTCTTAGAGGTGCAAGGCAGGTTTTTGTACACTGGATCCTATAGTCTACTTCAGACCATTTTTATTCACTTGCATTGACATTTTTCTTCATGAGGGCAAGGTGTATTGTCAGACATAGTATAGAATTATTGCAAATAAAGAAGGGTCTAACATGTATTTCCTCTAATGATGTTGAAATAAATTCTGAAGGGAGGAGAGATTCGGAAGCTCAAGTGGTTAACAGAAAAGCTGGGACAGAATCTGTTGTAATACAAGAGGAAACTGGGTACAGCCTGGATTCTGTGATTTAATGATTAAATCAAAATTACATGTTCTTTGTATTAATTGTAAGCTATTGATCGTGTGTTGTAATCGTCACACTATGCAGTTTGTCAGCATAAAGGAGTCTGGCCATTGGCAGGTGGTGACAGACATCTACAAAGAATATGTAGGCCCTGCTGCAACTAAACAGCAAATGTTTTGCTGAAATGCAAACATTTTGTTGTAAGTTTTAGAAACTTACCAGATTCCAGAAAGAGGATAATAGTAATTATTCATTAGGTTGTCACTTGAAAATGTAATCACAGCACTGTAAACAGCCTCCTAGAGAGGCTGATCCAGATCCCATTGAAATCAAAAGAAAAAGCTGCTGTTGGATCTGGTTCTAAGAGCTGAGAAATCTAAGCTGCAGACCTGGCTTCTGTGCCAAAGAGAGAAAGGGAGGAGGGAGAGAGAGAGAGAGAGAGATCACAAGCACCATAAACAAAATGAATAAAACAGGATCTTAAAATGTATGGTACCATCCAAGTTGCTTGCAAAATCACTCTCTTTGGCACAAAACCCAGGAAGGCCACAGTTTAGATTTCACAGGATATTAAGGACAGGGTAGTAATATCAGATATATAATAATAATAAAAATACAGTGTTGTAAAATGCTATATACTTTTTTCCCCCCTTTTGGAAACGTACCAGGAAGTTTTCACCTTTAAACTAAACACATGCTCACAGTTTATGGAAAGAAATGTTCATTCTTAGGGCCTGATCATGTGAAGTGCCGAGAACCATTCACTTCCATTATTTCTGAAGTTAGAAGGTGCCCAGCACGTGCAGAGTCAAGCTTCTTACTGTACTGTTGGATTCAAGTGATGAAGCAGTCAGCAGAACTATGTCAATGTTTCACTGTTGCCAAACTGTAGAAACTAATTACTTCTAAAGGTTTTGTACAAACAGATGATAGACTGGACAGTGATCCACTTGTGCTGGCAGATAGCAGTAACACTGGCGTTGCTGCGCAGTTCCATGAGACCATGGGGAACCAGAGCTTAGGTTCCCTGGCTGTTAGACAATGTCTTCCAAAGGCTGCTCCACACAGATTCTCTAAACAGACTCTGACACTAAAGTCACGATCATGGAAATGAAAAATGGGATTCAAGTGATTTCTAGAAGTCATTCTTCAAAAGGCTAGGAAGAAGAAAATGCTTCCCATAATACTGCATGATCTCTTCTGAACACTGTAGAGATGGTATATATTTATGTGTAAAGAAGACAAAGAGAAATCTTCCACTGTTACCGCAGATTCTTCAGTTGATTGCAAGTCCTGTTTTGGTGCTATCGTTACATTATATATCCAAAGCTTTAAACTTCCATGTGTGTACATCATAAAAGTGGTTGACAGAGCAACTTCCTCACTCTAACATTTCAGAAAAGGAAATTATCAGATGGCCCTGTGGAAGCAGAAGAAGACTATACTAAGTTTAACAGCAGCAATCCGAAAACCAAGAAGGTAAGCAAGCCTAGCATTCATGCGTATTTTGCTAAAGCATAGATTAATATCCATCACTAGCACAGAGTGCCTGTTTTTTTCCTCCCAATCACATCAGAAAGGCAAATACAACATGGCAGATGCCTGTAGATATATGTCCTTGAACTTTTTGTTCAAGATTAATTTGGCTTTGATATTCTTAATGCCCCATTCTGAAGTCTTCTATACTGCTACTGTTCGACTGTATTTTATCAGTGAACATTCCAGTGAACCACACAGACTTTGAGATATGTTAAGGTGCTCAGCTAATGTTTGCAAAGCTGTTTGAGATCTTTAGATGAGAAATCCTATGGCTTAATGATAGCAACAGTTAAACTTCAATTACTTGAAAAAGAAGCAAAGATGGTAGCACTCACTTAAATTCCAAAGGATTCTAAGATGGGCTTTATTTTTACCTAGAAATATTGCTTGTGCACTTACTTATGTCAACTTAATGAAGTTAAATCAACACAGAGCTTGCTGATTGCCAGCTCCAACACACGTTTGGAGGCCAATTCAAATCTGATTCCAGTGGTGCCTGCCACTGTACTATTCCTGGGAGAAAACAGAGATGTGAAACGAAATAGATTCTGTCTCTGTGTGCCAAAGATGTGAGGCTTGCACTGGCTTATTTCTCTGAATATTGAAAGAAAATGAATCCTTCTACAGTCCATTGGGAACCAGAAAGGCCCTCTGTGCTGGTCTTGTGACCTTCAGACTAATGCTGACTACTCTTTATCCCTTTGCAAAGAGAAGCAGCTGATGACAGACGCATTCCTTGCTTCCTCCCCACTCCCCCCCGCCCAAAGCCCACAGAATTTTTTGTATTCAGGGCACATGCCAGTTTTGAAGTAAGGAGAGCATTGCCCCCCTAAGTGAAAGATACAGTTTAAAATATGCGTGTTTCCCCCTTTCCCCTATTGTGTGCCTTTATCTTTTGAACTGACTGTAAAGATAAAAGTAGACTAAGGAACGATAATTCATTTTAACATTAAATGTGATTTACTTCTGAAATAGTGAAGCACATTGATGAGAGAATCTGGGAAAGAGAAGATATCTCTTGGACTCTATTACTGTATGCTACTCTTTTTTTAAACACTTTGGCAGTGGTTTTGTTTGTATAGTAACACAGACGATCACACTGTTGTTGCGTATCTCCATCCTATCCACAAGCTTCTAGCTGATCCCAAGTTTTATAATAGTGAAGGCCTGCAGACTGAAGAGTATCATAAAGAAAGGTTAATGCAAAGTTTTCTTAATAGGGAAAACAGCTAAAGATTTAGAACATAATATTTTAAAATGTAAGAAAGTAAAGAGGTCAGTTCTATAAAATGTGGCTCGTAAAATGTGTTTTCGGTGTAAAGGTCTGAGAAGTTTTCCCAGTGGCCTCGAAGTGCTTTGCAAATGCTAGTTACCTTCTTCAGTCTGAGTTCTTCTGTCTCTTTTCCCTTTATTTCACTGTGCATAGAGTCTTTGATAATAAATCAGTGTGAATTATTCATCATCTGTAATGCAAGGCTGTAATTCAGCCTGCTGACAGCATAATCATGAGATTGAGTCGGAGGGTACAGTATGCATCTGTTACATTGCATGCATTATTTCTCTTAATGTACACTCAGGGATTATCCCAAAGTAAACGTTTGGGTTGGGATACCTCATTCTGCAGAAAGGAAAGATATTTCACCTCCTTGTCCTTGTAATCAATTATCTGGCTTTGTCTGAGGTAATTTGTGACAAGTTTTTTTCTGTTTGAATAATCTCAAATTTGTTTAGTAAGATTTCTCTTTTTTCTGCAGTTTAAAGCCTGCATAACATCCTTACTGCTGTACACTAAGGAAGCAATTAAAGTTCTTGCTTGACTTCTGTATTTAGGAGTTTGCAGTTTATACTCCCTTCCTCTGGAGATGCTGCTGAACTTTTTCTGTTTATCATTTCACTAACAGGCAAACACCAAGATGTCTGCAGCACAGAAGGCTCTGGCCAAAGTTGATAAGAGTGGAATGAAATCCATTTCTACTTTCTTCAGCTCCAAACCTAAAGCATCAAAATAAAAACCATGTTCTTGAAAAAAATTGTATACAGTTGTTATTTTTATGTTAAGCTAAAGATGTCTCCTGGGGGTTTTCTATTAGTATAGTATATGCAGAGCATGTCTGTGAATGTGGTGGAGTGTGATGGAGATATCTGTGAGCTAGTGTGGGGCAGAGCTGTTAACGCCTCAGTGGGGCAAGGCAGTAGCACGCAGATACTCCAGCCTGGGTCGGGAAGACAGCCTAGCTGCATGCTCATGCTCCTATGAGCTGAGAACCAAGGTTTACTATCCTGATGTAGTGTACTGCAGCTGGTTCTAGAGCAAGCTCGGCCAAGGCCACTGCAGAGTTTCCTCCATCGCACTCCATTCTGGGCTGGAAATGTGCCTTCCTTTGATGAGTTTTTAAGGAGATTTTTTTTTTTTTTCATTGATGAGGATCATTATGCTTTGAGACTTCCTGAAGATTTTTATCCAGTATAACTCCAGAGTAGGATGGCATTGTTAGATTTTTATGCAGACCCATGCTGATAGAAGCTTTGCTGTTGGTAGCAATTTATCAAGGCAAAGATTGGATCTATGTTGGGATTTTGGTTGTTTTCAACATGCTAGAAACAAATTGCAATAAATGTCGATGTACATGTAATGCAATAAAGTTCTTTGTGTAACAGACTTGTGCTTGTTTATTTGCTGTATGTTTCAAGAGTTGGATTAGGCTTTGGGACATTTCTTAAGGCGTTTTGGTATTTTCCTGTGCATGACTTTTAATCCTTAAAGACTTACATGATATATCTGTTAGCACATAGCAATATAGGGCTTTTTTTTTTTATGTTCAGGTCCAGGGTCAAGAGGTCCTTACAAAGATAATCAGGAAAGATTTATTTTAAGTCAAAACCAGAGCTTTTAAAGAAGCCTGCTGGAGATGGACACACAGTTCAAAAGCTTAAGTATGTGTCTTGGCTGAGGTTTAGTTTTATGAAGTTTTACACAAGGTAGAACTGTTAGTTAAAACACACTACTCACTCTTGGGTCTGTTTTTTCATCATTACAGAAAATTCCTGTATATTCAGAGGGATAACTATGTTGCAACTTCCCTGTTTTGCAGAGTTGATACAAGAGATGGAGTCACTGGGATGGCCTGCATAGGTCTACTCATTTCTGCATGACCCTAACTCATAGTTTCACCCACCAGTTGCTGCACTGAACAGTTACTGTGGGTCAACTACAGTGTGTGTTCTAGAAAGACACTTAAAAGAATCTGCCTGTATCCCTTGACAAAATGGGGAGTTTCAGAGAAACAAGGAGTTTCTTCATTTTTAGTAACTCCTGGTTTTCCACTTCAGCCTTACTTGCTGCCATTTACTGCGGATGGATGATGGTGTTGTCTGTTAGGTTAAAGAACTCCATGGCATTCTCTTTCATCCAGAACTGAATAAGAAGCCTTGATGTGTCTTGTGTGCAGTTCTGCAGTTGATGTTGGGGTTTGTGTGCCTCTCAAACCAGTGGGTTGTTTTCAGTTTCAGACATGGTTTGTAAATGTGGAAGTCAGTATGGTTGGAATTCCAGATAGACAAGTGTATTTGGAAATCTATGGAATTGATTATCTGTGATTACAGAGATATTTAACAAATGTGGATGGCCTCCCAATAGCAATACAGTTAATGTTCCCAGTTTTAAAAACATTGGATTATCTATAGCTTTTTAAAAAATGCTTTTTTAGACTTTCTAAGAAATCGCTACCCTTCTTAAGTCTTCCTGATCTCTGAAAATCAGCCCATATTGCTAGTGTTTGAATGTAGGTTGAGAATTGTGTGATTCAGATGCAGAGTTTATTGGCTTTTCAGTTAGAACCATTACCCCAAGGCACTTGGTGCTTTAATAAAATGCCAGTCATGAATGTCAACCTTCTGAAACAATATGAGGTCAGAAGCAGTAGGTGACACACAAAAAAAAGAAAAACAAACCATCAATACCAACCAACCAAATTAAAAAAAAAAAACTAAACCCAACCCCAGGAATTGCTGTGTGGAGCCATGGAGAAGTTCCTGTTATACCACACCACCTCGCTGTTCAGCAGTCCTTAGCAGAATTTCACCAGCCCCATCAGTAAAATTTCCTTTTCTGACATGAGGCACATTTAAAAATTAATAGTAGGTGTCAGTGTATGAGACCATTTCTATGTTCACTTCCTTTGGAATTCCCATCTTGCTTTTTTCCCCACCTTGCTTACCCAAGGGCTGGTTGCTGCTGTAAGTGACAACCAGCCCTGTAGCAGCACGTATTGGTTTATCCAAGGGGTCCTTGCTGTGATGAGACAAAAACCAGCATTTGGTGAATGAGAATGAGCAATTGTGACCATGCAGAAGGGTTAGATTTTGAAAAAGATTATTTGGCAAAGAAACACCCCCCATCCCGACTTCATATCAGTAGGAGAAGGGATGCACCAATGCTGACAACTTTAAAGCACAGGGTGATGTTGTGAAAAAAGAAGAACAATCGCGTGTTGTCATGTTAATAGGGATGTTTTGTGCAGTAAGCAGCACCTTAGGAAGTGTTTTGGTAAATGGAAGAACTGTGTAGCTACTAATGGAAAACCAATTCCAAGCACTGGAAGATGTGGAGAAGGCAGGCAAGCATGGGGTGGAAAACCAAGAGTGGGAGAAAGTTACATTAGAATCAGGAACTGTGAGGTAGGACAGGTACATGGTAGAGGCTCTTCTAGATATTTAAACACCAGTTCTGACTGAACAGTTTGAGAATCTTTCTTCCAGAAAAAGCCCCAGTTTCTCCACCCAATTTAGGACAGGAGGACAATTCTGATAGAGACAGGACTGATCTGGGGTACCTTTTTTTTTTCCTTTCTCTGTACTTGACTTTCACATCTGCTGCTGCACTCAGAGACCAAGTCTAGTGTTCTTCCTCTGCGCATAGACGCGCTACGCTTTAGTGTGTCACACCCCGACTTCAGCTGTCAGCTATGCCGTAACTTACAACAATGGTAATTTTATTAGTGACTGTGTTTTTGGTTGAGCAGGAATTTGTGCATGACAAAAAAAAAAAACTAAGCCATTTCCAAAAGCCATTAGAGCTTTCACGTGAAAACAAAAACTCTTTTCCCTTCAGAGAAGAATGAAATACATTTAGTAACTTTGAAACTTCCTCAACATGTAGCTGTAAGAAGTTATGAAGAGCATGTGGTGCCAAATACATAAAACAATATTTCCTACCACAACGAGGATTTAAATATAGTTACTATGCCTGGCCAGCAGTAGCAGTAGGTCATTATGAAGTGCTGCTTTGCTATTTCTTCCTTGGTTAGCTCAGTATGAAACGATATGCCAGCACCATTACAGAAATGTGGCCTTACTTTTATTTCTTTTTGGCATTGACATGCCATCTCTACACGTTGTGTAAATATCTGATGAGTTGTGATGCCTTTATAGTTATTGTTTTGGGATTAGATGATTTGGCCTTTACATTTCCATTTTTTTAGTCTTCGCATTGTAAATGAATTGACATCAGCAGGCGTGGAAAACTTCATATGGAAATACCAGCACTGACTTAGGGTTGGACTTGCACATCATTTTCAGTCTTAAGTAATAAACTGAGTTCTATTTGTGGAAGTGACAATTGGTGATTCGACTGTTTTCAGTGGAAAAGGCGGCATAGTTGGCAGAACTTGCATTCAGTTCTGAAATTCACAAGATTTGGTGATGCTTGTTTTCAGGTGTTCAGTTCCATCTGGCTTGTTTTTTAGAAGGAAACTAAATGCATGGGTGCTTATTTGAATAGATTAATGTTTATGACTAGGGTTTTCTCTTTCCTTTTTAGATGCCTGCGCGAAGACATGCAAAGAAGAAATGAAAGGAGCATGAGGAGACTGGCTAATATTATTTTAACTTGCCATAATCTCAAAGTAGCTTTTAAAGGCTTCTTTTACGCACTTTCTGAAAATAAATGCTTGAAGTTAGACGTGCCCTGCTCCAAGAAAAAGCAAATCTCAGCAGATTAACATTGTTAAATACGCGGTGTGTTAAACATACACTGCTTCAAATTTTATAGCTTATACACTATTGGCCTATCGGGCCCTTCCAGGAAAGCACTTACGAGCATGCCTAATGCTAAGCACATGAGCAGTGATCTTAAAGTTGTTCGTGTGGGTAAGTGCTTTGCTGGATCAGCGCCTGAAGTCCTGCTAGGTGCTGAGCATCCTGATCCATATCCAGCAAAGCACTTACGTCCATGCTTATCTTGAAGTGGAAGAGCCAGTCTAACTAATATTCGTGCATTAGTGCTCACCGTAAAAATCTCTCTTGGCACAATGACTCACATGCTTAAAATTAAGCACCTGCCTAAGTATTTTGCAAGGTCAGACCAACGGCATCCTTAAGCAAATCCTAACTAATTACTTGATTTTGTATTAATTTTCTTTCTTGGTACTTGGTTGGTTTGGGGTTTTTTTATCAGGGTATGTGATTTTAGTAATTAGAAGTTTTACAAGCTGCAAAGCAAAATATGTTGCATGCCACTTACTCCTTTATTTTTCAAAATCTAGCCAAATTCAGCGAGGTGGCCTATCTAGACTAGAAGTTCAATGTTCAGACTTAGAATCATCCAAAATAAAGAAAAAAAAAACCCAAACTATTTTTTAGGGCAGTTACATTTTTTTAAGTTATTTGATTTAAATGGTTTTGTCCAACCCTGAGCTGTTATCTAGAAGATATTGCCTAGCTCTGGTTGCGCAGGCAGTCTGACTCTTGAACTGCTAAACCTTGAGGTGGGATGTGTGTGAGAAGGGCAGATGAACAAGTTAAACTTTTATTTTACCTCTTTTTTTTTTTCTAAGGGGTTGAAACCTTAGAAACATGTAAAAAACCAACATGTTGACAACTAACCCAAAACCTACGCAATACTCCAGGGTCTATATTTTTTTTAAAATGACCTAATTATTTAAAATTTTTTTTAATTATGTAAGAAACACTTCCTGTGGTGTGAACTTCAACCAAAATGCCAACTTGGGTCTGTATAAACCATACAGAAAATGGTTGCTAGCAAGATCCATGTCCGATATGGTCTGATGGTTTTGAACTTGAATGCCTGTTTATCAAATTGCCATTAATGTCTAACTCTTTGCTACAAAACTTTTAAAAAGTAGTAATCGACAGGATTTTGAGCATAATGACTGTGCACTTCCCTAACTTTTAACTATGTCCCCAGTTCACAGACACCTCCAGCAAATTGCCAAAATGTTCTGTGAAGCTTGAATATATTTGAAGCATTCTAGGTAAGAAGCAAAAAAAAAATATTAATTTTTGCTTCCACTCTGGCAAATTCAGCCAAACTTCAAGTCAAACAACAGCACCGAGGAGAGTTTACTGGGACATCACTGAAAACTAAATGCCAAGACAAAGAGGCAATAGCTTATTTGACTTTCTTTTCAGCTGATTCTGATCAGCTGTGTTTCAGAATATGAAAAACCTGAGCTGCTAACCATTTAGGAATCGCGTATAAAAGGAAATGTAATCTGAATACTTATTTTAGAAATTTGCACTGAATTCTTTTTGTTACTTTTACACTTGTCTGGTTAAGCAATGTGCACTGTCCCTTTTCAAGGAAAAAAAATTAAATATTTATTTTAACATAGCTTTTGAGGCAGTACTGCATGGATATTATATGGGGCCAAGGTGAAACTTCTATTTTTCTAGCTTATTTTGAAAAAAAATTGATGACATATGAATACGATTGTATATGTTGGTAAACTGTGGCTACAATTTTTTTATAAAATTTTAATTCATGTACAAGAAATAAATAAAGAGCTTTGGAATAATTCATTGATTCTTACTTCATTACTTCTCACAGAGAATCCTAAAGGAATCACAGAATCGTAGGGGTTGGAAGGGACCTCGAGAGGTCATTGGGTCCAATCCCCCTGCCAAAGCAGCTCCCCAGCTCATATTGCACAGATAGGCATCCAGACGAGACTTGAATATCTCCAGAGAAGGAGACTCCACCACCTCCCTGGGCAGCCTGTCCCAGGGCTCTGTCACCCTCGCTGGGAAAAAGTTCTTCCCCATGTTGGTGCGGAACTTCCTATGCTCCAGTTTACAGCCATTGCCCCTAGTCCTGTCCCCAGAGACCACTGAAAAGGGGCTGGCCAATTCCCCCTGCATCCCATGCTTAAGATATTTATAAACACTAATTAGGTCCCCCCTAAGTCTTCTTTTCTTGAGACTAAACAGTCCCAGTTCACTCAGCCTGTCCTCATAGGGGAGATGTTCCAGGCCCCTAATCATCTTCGTAGCCCTTCTCTGGACTCTCTCCAGGAGGTCCCTGTCTTTTTTATACCAGGGAGCCCAGAACTGGACACAGTACTCCAGGTGAGGTCTGACCAAGGCAGAGTAGAGGGGGAGGACCACCTCCTTCGACCTGCTGGACACACTCTTCCTGATGCATCCCAGGATCCCATTGGCCCTCTTAGCCACCAGTGCACACTGCTGGCTCATAGCCAACCTGTCAAAAAAGCAGTGTGATCAGACTGCTGGTACCTCTAGCCTCCACAAGCTGGTCGGTAATCCTTAGGCTGAGTTGAAGGAAATAATGAATCCCAAGATAGATCCGAATCTGAAAGTTCGTTAAGATAGATTCAGGGAAGCAGTAAGGCTAATCCTTGGGGACCCCACTGTGCAGGGGTTGCAGTGACGACCCTTTTCAGTGTACGTCCAGGTGTTGGCCTAGGTGCTCTGGCCGTCTTGATTTTCATGAACATGGTGGTGAACCTCTGAGCGATGGCAGGGTGGCGGCACTTGATGATAATGATGTGATATTCATGTCATTTTTTACATATTTTGCAGTCTTCATGTGTAGTATGTAGGTGTTCTGTCACAGACTTACACAGAACTGGTAGGCAGTGCTTTCCCATGGTTTTTGTAGTGGGCAGCTAATCAAACATGAGGGAAAAGCGGTTCCTCTGCCAAAACCTTATATCACTGTCACCATGATGCTGTGCTAAGCACTGACATAAGGCTTCAAGGCTGCTAGAAGAGTTATTGTCTTTTCATTTGTGAAATCCAGATAACAAGGGGCAAAGCAAAGGTGATGTGTTTTGTGGGGTTTTTATTTGACAATCAAGTTGATTTGTCGGTGTTGATGAGACCCAAGCAGGGAAAGCAGTATGAGTGGTAGCATTTCACAAACAAGCATTCATCTGTAGAAACAGAACTGCCCATGCGAAGCACAAAGCACCGAGGCAGCTTCTATTTAAATAACGAAATAGCATTTACACTGCTTAGCGTGCCACGAGGTCAATTCGCAATGCAATGACTAGAGGAAATGGCACATCACTTTCCCTCTTTGAAGAACTTCTCTAGCTCAAGTGGCTTAAGCTTGGCTCTCCAGTACCTGCTGTGTGCGCAACTGTTAACACCTCTCAGGGTCTGTCACGTTGGGAATTGCCCTAATCTTTCCAGAGGTCCCTTTTAAAATCCACCTGGCAGATATTTGAGATAGTTGCAAAGCAAGCAGTTTTACTGCAGGTAAGGCAATGCCCCAGTGAGGCTCATCCATTTTAACAAAGGGAAGCTGATAGAGAAGTGAAAAGCTGCACTTTAAAATCTGGCTTCTACTTCGGGGTCCTTGCATTGTTGTCTTCACTCATTGTCTTTTCACTCTGAGGGCCTGATTCCGCTTAGAATCATAGAACAGAATCTCCCGAGTTGGAAGGGACCCATAAGGATCATCAGGTCCAACCCTTGGCTCTGCACAGGGCCAGCCAGGTCAAAGCATGTGACTGAGGGCATCATCCAGACACTTCTTGAACTCAGCCAAGCTTGGTGCTGTGACCACTTCCCTGGCGAGCCTGTTCCAATGCCTGACCACCTTCTCAGTAAAGAACCTCTTCCTAATATCCAACCTAAACCTACCCTGCCTCAGCTTCATGCCGTTCGTTCCCTTGGTTTATATCACTGGTCACCAAAGAGAGATCGGTGCCTGCCCCTTTGCGCCCCCTTGCCAGGAAGCCACAGACCATGATCTGCTTCAACAGATCTTTTTCAAACAATGCTAACTTCCCACAGCCCCACCTCCCCTTGACTTCAGACCACTCAAGCAAACTGCTTCACAACAGGCACCTGCATTGATGAAGACAGCCAAAGCCAAAGCTTTCTGCAGCCCTACAAATGAGTAAAGCTGGTCCTCGTCATGGATGGAACCACCAGCCACTTCCTCTTGAACTCCCTGTGCAACTGGCATTGCTCAAGGTGCTTTATAAACAGTTCAGACTTGATTCAGTAGGAGTGCAAGCAGAAGAATAGCTGGTATACTTTCTGATCTTGTAGTCAGTCCTACCCCGGAGAAACTGAGGAGAACAGTTACGGTTTCAAAGCTGGGGATAACTGAACCTTCCTCGAAGTGATTCCACTTCACTTTAACCACCTGAAAGTTATGGTCTCTATGCATCTCTACACAGCTTCTCTGTTATTAATAGAGTATCCTGAAAAGGTGACTTTTATATTCCAGGAAGAACTGTCTCCTGGAGCTGTGGCTTTTCCTCAGGCACAGTGAGATGAGCCTGCACACAAAATTTGTAGAGGTCTGTAGTGCCTTCAAGAACTGTAATCGAGGAGCTGAATTTTGCCTCCAGGCTAGACAGGGAAAGTCTCAACATCTCTTTGGTTTTCCAATAACTATTGTTTCTCTCTTTTCTCTCTCCAGTTTTTACGAATACATAATCATTTTTATGTATTTTATGAATACTTAATTTTTAACCTGTTCTGTTAGGAGGGGAAACCTCCCCTCTCCACCCTACATGTTGTGTTCTGCAGTGCTGCTGGTTTTTTTCCCCTCACCGCCCACTAGAACAGTATTTGAAATTTTTCCCTGTTACTCCCCCGCCCCTACCCCCCACTACCCAAACTACTGTTCTATGTTTGAAAGGGTGAAATGTGTAATAACTCTGCAGTCCCCTCTCTGGTGCCTAAAACACTCCCACCATCCCACAAGGAAGCACTCAGGAGTTGGACTAGACTATATGTTTTATCTGCAGGCAGTAAAGGTGCGCGAGTTGACCTTGGCCTTTCCAGATGTGCTGTTGTGACTGATTTTAAGGAGTTTTAGCCCCTTAATTTCCAGTTGCTGCTGCTTAGCTGTTAACTGCACCTACCCCTTTGGCTGTGATGCTGTGACTTACTGTGTGAGTCACATTCAGCCTTTCAGTGTGAGTTAAAGCAGCAACCAACAGCCAGAAGGTCGTAACTGCTTAAGCTGTTAGGGCTCAAGTGAGAGGGTGTATCCAAGTGTACTTCAACTCTCTGTCCCTCGGCCTTCCATCTATAAACTGTGAATTATGTCTCCCTACCTCATCACAGTAAGTTGTGATGGTTACTAGCTCACAGGATTACAGTTTAAATAAAAATACACTCAAAATTGAATCTGGTGAACTCAACCTGAACTTCCTTGAATTCCCATATGCCTACCACAAAAAGGAATATGTCTTTGGAGACCAGAGCTACACACAGATACTGATTTGCTCCAGCTTCAGGAAAAGCAATGTGAGATTACCACTTGGTTCGTAACACTGTGTGAGGCAGGCAACCTGCTGCAGAGTGACTGGGCCCTGACTCAGGCTCCCAAATCTTGATGGAAGTAGGTTTTTTTCTCTATATCAAGGTCATGAGTGGTTTAGGTTGGTCTCTGTGGAATAGGAACTTTGTGGAAGATTTAATGCTGCAATTTGTTCCCACAGACAAAAGCCCCTGAAGTTTTTGTGCTGCTTTGGTGTGATTTTGCCCTTAGTAAGCACAACTTGTAACTTCTGGCCTTCCTGGTGTCTGGTTATACTGTAAGCCTAGCAAAAAAAACATGTTCATGGGATTTTAGCAGGCCAGTTGCTCCCAGGATAAATTATTGAACGTCAGGTAATTTGGGCAGCTTGCAAGATTTTGAACTGCATGGGGAGAGCTTCCCCACTCACACTCCTGTCAGGCAGCACATGATTTTATCCTGTGCAAGTGCTCCACACCCAGCACAAGCACAAGCGTGAGCTCTGCTCTGTCTTGGGCAGATGGACCAGTACAGAACCAGAGTGAGATTGAAATGAGGAGACAAGTTCAAATGTAGTGGGGAAATTTAGGAGAGAGAGACATGATCATCCCACTCCTGTGTTTGTCAGGATGCACCTGGAGAACTGTGTCCAGTCCTGGTCCCTGCAATTCAAGAAAGGCATGAACAGACTGGAGAGGGTCCAAAGGAAGGCCACAAAGATAATCAAAGGGCTGGAGAATCTGCCCTGTGAGGAAAGACTGAAGGAGTCGGTCTTTTCTCCCTGGAGAAGAAGAAGCAAAGGAGGGGACCTCATCTCAGTGTTCTGGTAGTTAAAGGGCAGCTACAAAGAGAAATTAGGTTCTCTCTTCATAAAGAGCAATAGGTATAGTTTGCACTGGGAGAGGTTTTATCTTGACGTAAGAAAGAGGTTTTTTACAGTAGGAACCATCACTCACTGAAACAGCCTCCCAGAGATATGATAGAATTCCCATCACCGGAGGTTTTCAAGATGTGATTGTACAAGGTGCTAGATAATCTCACCTAGGCCTCCTTTCCCACAAAAGGTTGGAATAGATGATCTTTTGAGGTCCTTTCCAACCTGGGCTGTTCTCTAATTCCATGAAATCTGCAACACATGTACTGCCACAGAACTGCAGCGAGTGTGCTATGCCCTTTTTTCCCAGCTCGTTGGTTAGAGAGAGCAGCTTTGGCAGAGAGGGGACCTTTGGGGAAGATTGCCTGCTATGTTTTTTATTTCCAAGGCTAATTATCCCTGTGTGTATAAGTTGGGCTTGAAGAGATTGACATTTCCCTCCCAGGGTCAGCTTAGTGACCAGCAGCATGGACCAAATGATCTCCTACAGGGATCAGAGCTGGTTTTGGTGGTCTGGGATTTTTGGGGGGTTTGGGGGGGTTTTGAGGTGGTTTGTTTTTTTTTTTGAGGGGGGGAGGGGTGTTGGTTTTTGGGGGTTTTTGATTTTTTTTCTGGAAGTTATGGGGGGAAAATGCTCAAGATAGGAAATAAAAGAGGAGCGGTAGGAAGGGCAGAGAGGACAGAGAGAGTTTGGACAGGACAGAGGAGCAAAGAGGAGCGTGGTTCAGCACTTTTCCATCCTCTCTTTTTGTCTGGGAGTGGTGCAGTAAATGTTCTTTACTTGTGCCAGTGGAATGTGAAAACCACTACGTAGCAGGCAACTACTAAAAAGCAGTAACTCATTAGAATTGACATTAGCATAGCAAGAAGAAAATGTTACTGGACCTTTTTAAGAGCAAATCACCACAGAAATGAGTTTGCCAGTAACACTTGCAAAGATCAGAGAGATTTTGGGTACAGAGTTTTCTAGGGCCTTTTTCAGCAGTTCTTTGTAGAAGACTCTTTATTTTCATGTAAGTCCTACTTGGCTTTGAAGATCATTGAGAGATGAGGTATCTGTCCCAGAGGACTTGCAGAATGGCTATAAACAGTGACATTCTCAGATGTCCTCATACTTGTGCCTGTGTGTTCTGCTCTATGTGAGTACTTTCAACTCTGCCAAAGTGTAACCACACTAAATCCTGTTGAGCAGAGTGTTGGGTAGCTAAATGCTGTCCTGGTGTTTGGAAGCACTGAGTTTAAATGAACAGTGTGTATTAACATACTTTTGTTTATAGGTTGGCAGACCTTGAGCCATTATGCTCATAATACATGGTGTCCATGAGTGAAGGGAAGGGTTTGGGGAGAAATAGTGGGTCCAGTGGGTCAATACCTGGTTGCTCACCTGGTGTCAACAGGAATTGGTCATTTACAACCATGGGACCCACCCTGAGGATTGAGGCCTCCTAAGGAGAGATGGGATCCACCTCACAAAGCATAGAAAAAGCATCTCTGCCAATTGGCTGACCAGGAAGGACAAGGGAGGGAGGCAGCAATGTTGACCTGGATAAGTGAGGAAGCAGTGTACAAGGTCAGAAGCAGAAGCTGCAGCATGTTGGATAAAAGAAAGAATTTATATATGATAAAGCAAGGCAAACAGACATTTGCCTCAGGTATAATGGCACAAATACAGTTTGTCTGTGAAACAAGCAGGAGGAACTAGAGCTCTACACACTGCCATGACGCTACAACACCATTGGTATGACAGACATAGCCGAATAGTTTGCCCAAATGAGAGCTGTGATGGACTGATACAAACTCAGGAAAGAGGCAGGGAAGATGAAGAGAGGGACTACTGTCTAAGTGAAGAAGCAGTTTGGATATGGAGCTCCTCTACAGGACCAACAACAACCTGGTTGAAAGCCTGTGAGATGCAACCAGAAGAGAAGACAGTGAGTCTGACCTCATGGTAGGAGTGTGTCTCAGACTGGGGTGAGGAAGCACATGAAGTTTTTCAACAGTTTGAGGAAGTATCTGAATCACAGACCCTGGTTCTCACAAGAGATTTTAACCTACCTAACATCTGCTAGAGGAACAACTCAGCTCAACATAAGCAGTCAAGATTTCTGGATGGTGTCAGGGATAAATCCTTCGCTCGTGTAACTGGGTGCACCGACCAGGAGTGATGCATAGCTGGGCCTGCTATTCTCTAACAAAGAAGAACTGTTCAGGGATGTGATAATGTCAGCCTTAGCTATAATGACCATGAAACCCTGGGCTTCAGGTGAGCAAAATTCATCCTAGTAAGGGAGCTGGTAGGTGAGATCCTATGGGGCTGCTCTGAAGGGCAAAGGACCTCGTGACAGCAACCAGCAGGTCATTCTAAAAAACGCAAAGTAGACCAGGAGACCAGCTTGGAAAAGCAGAGCTGGTGGTAGAGGTGCAGGGCAGAAAGGCAGCATACAGGAGGTGGAAGCATGTCCAGATGACAGACAAGAGATTTAGAGACTTTTCACAGGCATGAAGGGATTGTGTCAAGAAACTGAAACACAACTGGAATTGAGGTTTGTAAGGGACACAAAGGACAAAGTGAAGGGCTTCTACATTACTGGTAATAGGCTGAACAAGAAATATGTGGGCCTGATGCTGAATAAAGCAGGTGATACATTGACAGTGGCCATCAGTCACATCTGTGCCTTCTTTTGCTTCAGTCTTCACCACAAAAGGTGTTCCAGACCACTGTGTGCATTGAAAGGGTTCAAGGAGATCAACCAGCAGTGCAGGACTGAGTTAGGGACTACCTGCGTGAATCCAACCTGCACAAGTTAATGGGACTGACAGGCTGCATTTAAAGTCAATGACAGTTCAGGCCAACACCCTTGCTAGGTTGTGCTTTATCATTTTTGAAAGGTTGTGGAGATTTAGGGAGATCTCTGATGGCTGGAAAAAGATGAATGTTGCATTCATCTGGAAAAAAAAAAAGCCAAAAGAGTAATCTAGGGAATGTAAGGACAGTTGACCTCACTGAAATCTCTGAGAAAAGCATGGAGCAAGACCTTCTGGAGCACATTTCCAGGAAGATGAAGGAGAATAACAGCATATATTTACAAGAAGGTAAATCACACCTGACCTGCTTGATGGGTTTCTATTATAAAATGTCTGGATTTGTGGTTGAGGCAAGAGAAGTGGATGAAATTGGCACAGATTTTACTAAGGCTTTTGATGCATTTTCCTTTCGTATTCTTGTCACCAGTCATACTGGCCCACTCTGGGGCCCACACCATACCTTTTTTTTTCTCAGATCCATTCCTGAGATGGCCTATGCTCTTTATTCCTAGACATGGCAGCCATGAAAATGGATTGTTTGTGGCCCACCATCCTGACAGTGTCACTAACTTGTTTTTCTCCTTTGGCATCCTATCAGCTGCGAACATTCCTAGGAAAGATTCTGTGTGTTTTGGTAAGTTGTAAAATATGTATTTGCAGAGGGCCAAAACGAGTCATCGCTGTACACCCCCGCCTTGTCTGACAGGAGCCCAGCTGATGCCCCTTCTGCACTTAGAGGGACCTCCATCACTTGGGCTTGATTGTTTGTTCGTTCATTTTACACGCCTAATCTGTGGGGCATTTAATTCTTCTCTTGCTGAAGAAGCCACGCGGTGCTGATCTACTGGTGTTACAGCAGCACTTGTGTGTCCAATGATCCACTGATCACAGGTTTCATGTGGTTTATCTTCTGTGAGGGGCTGAGAACGAAAAAATGAGACAGAAGGAAGGATCAGGAGAGGGATGTCTTAATGAACAAGTGATGACTTACCTGGAGGACTGGGAAAATAATTAAAACCAGAGCCTGCAACCAGCATCAGTGAGCAGGTAGGAGAAGCGATCAGAGAGCTGCAGAAGACAGGGATAGAGGGGTTCATGTCGTGAAGCCAGTGACACCAGCACTGGTTCCCAGCCTGAGAGCTGTGGGTGGCAGCAGGCAGTTTCCCAGCGAGGCTCCTTGGGCTGTGGGAATGGTGTAGGGTCTCCTGACATTCAGCAGATGTGTCCAGGTGCCAACAAGTACTTCTGCTCTGATTCTAGGAGCAGCAAACTCTGGACACTTGCACCCAACTGGACCCAAAGCAACAGCTGTGGGTTTTATTCCCCTCTCACACAGGCAAAGGTGACCTGACTGACCAGAGGAGGCGTTCAAAAGCCGAGACTGGCATCAGTCTGGGTTCAGTTCTTGACTTGCTCCAAAACTGCACTGAGACCTGGGGTGAGATACATGCCTTCATTTTTGGCCTCATGGAGGAGACAGACGAAAGATAGAAATCTCTGCTTTTCTCCCCCACCAGTGTTTTTCTGATGCTTTGCATTTTTAATGTGAGCTCCTTAAGCTGAGGTCCGTTTCCTCAGCCATGTTCATGCAGCTCTTGTCTGATCAGCAGCTGCCACTCTAATCTCAACTGTAAGAATTTTTCCTTAGCAAAGACTACAGCACTTACAGATCTAAAATATCCATCAAACAAATTCTTCCCAAACAAAGCCAAGTGCTTTTTGATCTTGCCTAGAAATCTATTTAACTGAACGCTTGGTTTTCTATGTGCACCGTTGTACTCCTTTACAGCCCTTGCTGTAAAACCTCTGTGTTTACTGGTGTAGATTTGATTGAAACATTGTTAAAAGACTTCATTTTTTTTTAAGATACCCTCTCCCTTGGGCCCCAGATTCCTGTTGATTTCAACTGGGCACAAGTACAGCCCTTTGCCTGCCCTCACTGGCTGCCGGCTTTGGACTGCTGTTGGTCTATTACACCCGGGGGAGTAGTATGAAGCTAATGACCAAGGGCAGAGGAGAGTTACACAAAAGACTGCTGAATAAAGCCTGTAACAAACCAAAAATAACTGGGGGGAGGCGAGGAGGACGGAAGGCGTGTTGTGCTGCACGAGGCTCCAGACCGGCGCTGTGTGCTGCATTACAACGATGGAGTCACGGGGGCCGAGCAGAAGGTCCCTGACCCTAATTCATGCACAGCTCCAACCTGCAGCACAGGGTTCTCGCCCACCTGGTGAGGAAACCCCCAGCTCCCTGCCCCAAGGACACTGCCCAGCCACCTTGGCTAGAGGGCTGTTGTTTAATAAACTGGGAAGCAGCACGGCTCTTTGCTCCTACAGCACTTGTCCCGGTGGCCACTTAAACCAATTCCTGAATAAACAGTGCAAACAGTAAACGTGCAGTAGCATCCTGGTGAAGATAGGGTGGAAAGCATTTATTTGTGGGTTAAAAGACTACTCAAAAACTCGTTTTCAAGGATAAGTTAAGTAGCCTCATTGTCCTGCCGTTATTGCATTTTGAAGTTAAACAGCTCCATGATCTATGAACTCGAATCACACAGCTAATTACCCCACGTTTCCCCTCCTTGCTCCCCTCCCCCTCCCCGCTTTGCTGTTGAAATACATTATATTTCTTTGACAGTCCGCTGAGAACAATGTCTGCTTTTGTGACAGCGACATTGCCAGTGGTGTAAAAATCTATGCGTCTGTCAGGTTTCCCCATGTGAAACATAATTGCTTAATTTCCATTTGAAAGTACATCCCTGACATTAGAACAACGTAGACACACCAAGGATAACAATGATTTCCTGACACCTACAATGGGGCATAATGCGGTAATAAATATGTGTGCAAAATGAATGCTCCGCACACAGAGGGAGCAGGTCTGAATTTACAGCTGCAGATGAAGTGTTCCTCGAGGAAAAAAAAAAATAATAAAAAGAAAGAGACCTACAGATTAGCATCAGTGTGAGTCTATGTCAACCAGATGGCTTGCTATGGAAAAAGAGCTTCCCTGCTTTATTCCAGTAAGCCTGGCTAGCAAGCTGAATGTCTGAGATGAGAAAAAAGTGATCTCATTCAGTTGGGTTTTGGGTTGTTTTTTTTTCTTGCATGCATACAGCCTTAGCTGGAGCAGGGTAAAAGCTCTGAAAAAAAAAGAACACGGGAGTTGTCCCCTAACAGTGGCGTGTGATGGATCAAGAGAGCTCACAGAGGTGGGTTAAACGTGCAGAAAGCCTAGGGGAGAGTACTGCCAGCTGGGAGGAGGGAAGCCCTCGGGGCACTGCCCCTGGTTCTAGCCAGACATCTACAATGCACCTTGAAATGATGATAAACTTTTTTGACTTCTCCTTCCCTTGTGTGGCCCCTAGAATGTTTGAAGAAGTAGTCATCTCCCCAAGCCCTAGTTCCTAGCATCCTTAGATGCTAATGTGATGCCAGTCATGGTCAGGCATGTTGGACTTGGCAACACGGCACATAGGCAGTTCATGTGGAGGCAGCTACACTGGGCTACTGCCTGGTCCAGGTAACACTGCCTTGTTTTAGGCATTTAGCTGGAAGCTTTGTTAGGACTTTTGCTCCCTCCAGAGTCACTGGCAACAGAAGCATATCTTCATTTGAATGCCAAAAAGTGGTCTGGTGGTTTGTCTCTCCATGGACTGTGGTAAAAAAATCCTTGTGTAATAACGCTCTCAACTTGACCTGAAGTTAAATGAGATGAGTCCAGGCTCAGATACCTACCTTCAGGGCAGTAACTGCTCTCGTTTGAAGGAGCGGGTCAGGATGTCCCCACCATTAGACTATTACAATCACACATCACTTCCTCATGGAGACACTGCAGTTCGACAGCCACATAAGGGACCTGGAACTGGCAGCTCGAGGAAGGCCAAGTGTGCTTATCTTTACAGACTTTTGAGACCCAATACTAGTTTTATAGCAATGGCTTGCTGCTAAAGTATCATTTAAAAAAACCCACTCCTGTACAATGGTTCCTAGGTCAGGCATCTTCTTTGGACAATGTGCTTCACACAACAGGCAATTTGGCTTGGAGTTTTTGGATTCCAGTGGTAACCAAGTGCATTTGAGTGACACTGTGATGAGAGTCAACCTACAGAGAGGCTATAAAATTAATTGGGGTGATTTGACCTCTCTTATCTCAACAAATGATGAGATGTGACTGTGCACCAAGAAAACGCAGGTTCTTCCTCAAAGGAGAAGGTGTGACACTGTTTGTCGAGGCCTGCTTTGAGGCTCGGGCACAATTCACAGGGCAAGAGCTGAATAGTTGTTTTTAATTTCTCTTTGTTTAAATTCTGTGCCCAATGGAAATTTCTGACAGTGAGAAGGGAGGAGGAAGTTTAACTTTGATTGGATCTATAGTAGAATTAATGTGCGTGGAATATCCAGTCCTTGATTCTTTACTTGTCTTTGGCAGTGAATGAATGTCTGTCATTGCGAATGTCTACAAAATTACTCTTTTAATGACCTGTTTGCTTCAATTAAGGCCTGGCTATTATCTTTCCAAGAGGCAGAGGGTTGGGGAGGGGGAGACAGAGCAGGAGAAAAAAGCTGATCACTAGGACGTGTGAGCAGAACATTTAAGGGGCCAGCTGAAACCGAGAGTGGATTTGGAAAGGCTGTGTGATGAATCTGTGACATTGCAATATTTCAATCATCACATTTCAGATTCTGGTTCATGCATCATTTGCTATGAAAGTTTTGAGATTTTAATCAGTGTTTCAAGAGTAAATTGATACAGCCTAATCATTTAGAATCTCTGGCACAAGACCAAAGTGTATTATGTTAAGTGTATGTTATGTATTATAAAAGCTGCTTGCTGAAAATTAATTGAGTACTCCCGTGCTAGATAATGTTTCTCTGTTCCCCAGAGCCCATCCCTTTGCGTGCGAGTGTTTTCCCAAGTGCAATGCAGATGCCAGAGGAAAGGTGAATATATAACATATGTAAAAGACTGGCTCGGTTAGACACAGCACAGTATCAAGCCTGCTAACCTCCCTGGCTAGATTGTGACGCTGTTTATTTGTCTGCGTGATGTGTAGGAGGAAAACTGCCGGGTGCAAAATGAAACAAAACCCCTATTTTTCCATAGCAGCAGAACGTAAGAAAGCCCGTGCCGTGACTCTCAGGCATGTAAAAAATTGGAAACGTGGTTGCATTTCTCCTGATGACTTATGTGGACTTGGCAGAACAAGCAAGCCGAGTAAATGACACGGTTAGCAGCCAGTCAGTCTAGGTAACGAATGTGCCGTCACACGGTGTACGCGAAGGCTGGGCAAAAGCATTTTGCCCTTCATTTTGTACCTGTGGCGATGCCGACAAGAGGAACGCATTGAGAGATGAAAGTTGGGCACTCCTTTCGTTTGCCTAAAGCCAGCAGTGGGTGGCCACCAGCATTATTTATGCCCAGCGCTGACATTTCTGATACAAACCATTTCCATCTGGAGGGGTTGGTTTCTCAGGGGTCTTGGTATCCTTCTGCAAAGCGGGGTTGTTTTTGGAGCTCTCCCTAACTATTTAGTACACGGGCCATCAGTTCAAATACTTTTAACCAGAGTTCAAATACCCCTGCTGCCTGATTCGTGGCTCTGTGCAGGGGCTTCCCAACTGAATCTCCCCATTATCAGGATGTTCTCCCCAGCATCCTAGTTGAACCTGTCCTGACTCCTTTGTGGTTTTCAGTCATTCTCAGCGTCAGGTGCAAGAAGATAGGTGTTCACTGCCTGCATCTGGAGCTCACTTCCTCCAGCTCCAGCCACAAGTCCTCCTCATCACACCTTTACTTCCTCTTGCCCACACAGTTTTCAGAAACTGGAACAAGGTCAAAATCCAGAGCATGTGCCTACTCTCTTACCCTCACATAAGATGTCAATGCAAATCTGTTAGTCTGAACTGAGCAGACCAAAAGATTGAAGTACACATCCCAGGCAAGACCCCCCACTCAGTATTCCTTAAGACACAAAGTGAGGAGAAAGGCAACATTTCGTTCAGCAGCATTGGCAAGGACACAGCCTCCCCATCTGACTGTCTGTCTTTGCCTCTTTCCCTTTTTTAAAACCCCAAGGCAATGAAAGGAAAGCGTTTTTTTGGGGTCACTTCAAATGCTTCAGTCAGCCAGAATTAATTGTTTCATTCTGCTGAATATTGGGAAATTTTTGCTTTCTGTTTCAGTTCAATGCATAATCTCCTCCCCAAATGGAAAATCAATAATTCTCAGTGGCCTTAATCAAAGCACAGTCATTACCAAGCCTTTTAAGATCAGACATGGCTCATAAGATGGAGGAGGGAAATAGCTAACAGGTGGTCATCCTGCTCTCCTGAGAAGACAACACCCCAAGACACTCAGGTAACTCCTTACTACTCAGAAGGTTTGTAGTCCCTTGCCCCCACACAGTATCTAGTCTGATTCAGACAACCACAGAAGGGTCAAGGGTACATTCACTGGGTGCGCACATACTGTATCTCGTTTACTGAGCAGGGAAATCCCTCATCTGGCTTCCCACTTGGGGCTTTGTCATTCTAGAGTAGTACATCTGCAGTTCCACTCTATAGTACTCTCTGACCTCTCTTGCAAAGGACAGCCAGCTGGCCTCATCTGTCAGCAGCTTACTCATCAACCGGGTGGCCACAAAACAACTGAGGGGTGTCCTGTAAGGGGGTCCCTTGCTTCCAAAGGAGTCCTCCTGCAGTCTAAGGCTGCAGCTTTTGCCCTATTGCCTGACCATCTGATGTGCTGCCTTTGATCACTGTAGAACGTATTTTGGGTGTCCTATGGGGAGAGGTTTCACACTCACAATCACAGGTGATTTAACATTGCAAGGAAATGCAGTTTAGCTACCTAATCTTAGAATTAGCAGAAGAAATCTAAGCATTTAATCACTGATTCTCTGTTTGTAGTGGCACCTTCTGGTAGGACAGTGAGCGGGAAATAGAAATGGTATATCCAAGAAAATAAAATACTCCTAAGGTTCAAAACTCTTCAGCCCTGGGGTTGAGCGTTCTTCCCTTTAGAAAGAAGTGAATGATTTGGACAGGAGGCCAAGCCCTTTTTCTGTAGCTCATGGATGCTCAAGAAACTTTGGGAATGCCTGCAGCAGGAAAGGAAAAAATAACAGGCAAAATATTCAGGCAGGTCTGTGCAGACATTAAGGAGGTATAAAGTCCATCACCATAAAGCAGATGTCAGGGTCAGAAGTCAGAGCCTTACTCAGTTCTCTAAATTTATGGTTTCCAACTTTTTTCTTCCCTGTTTGCAGATGCTTTAAAGTTTTATTCTAAGGGAAGGACAGATCACAGTTTAGTGAATTTAAGTCCACTAACAAGAGGCATTCCTGGTGTCCATAGGTCACAGAGACCCAAGGTTAAAAATATCTGCTATAACTGTAAGTAAAAACTCTAAGGTACTTGCTGTTCTAGACCTTAGAAGACAACACAATCTCAGTTTCTTAACCAAAGTATTACATGGGCTGCCTACTACCGGATCTCTGGCTCCCCATGCTTAACTTTTTGCTGTGCTTCACTTGTGAATGAAATCAAGCTTAGGGAGCCAAAGTCCTTGGTCAACATTACCTCTCAATCCTCCGTATAGTGCAGAGAACTTGAGTTATGGCTCCAGATCCAGCCTGTAGATAACTGCCCTCCTCCTCTGTGTTTTTTAATAAAGTAGTCTCTCAGCGAATGTCATATTAACAAACCAAAGTTTGGGGGCTCTTTCCTCTTTTAAAGGGCAGTCACTGTGTCATGACATTATATCTCATCATCATCTTTATATTAGCAGCCAAAGAGAACTGCTCTAGATTGTATTTGATTTTTAAAAAATAAGTAATAAAACTTAATCTTTTTTTTTCATTTTGGGACTTGATAGCAAAAGCACTGAACACTTCTGTTTACCTTTTTTATTACATAGTATTGGCATTCTTAAAGTCTGGACTGAAAACTCATCATCTTTTTTCATTAAAGTGCTCAATATCAGACCTTCAGCAATTTATTGTTCCTTATTTTCCATGTATTATGAAAAAACACTAAGCCTAGGATGTCCGTTGCCATTGCTAAATCTCCGCATCCTTGTCTGATTGGAAAGCCACTCTTCATTGTTCCCTTCTGTACGCTCTCCATTAAGCCAACTGGCTTCGGCTGCTGGCAGATAACAAGTGAGAACAAAAAGAAGTGTTAAAAAAAAATGTGCCAGGAAAATCTCCAAGCAGTCTTCAGCGTGAACAGATCTAGCTTGTTAACCACCCCAGGAGAAAAGTCTGGTGAAGTTGTCAAGCTCCTTTCCTAGATGCCTGTGCTGTCCTGTGGGACGCGCTTGTTCTCCTGGGCAGGACTGGTGCGTTGCGGCCAGCTCTGTCTGACAGAGCTGCTACTTCACTTCTGGTTTCACCTGCCATACTACAAGTTAGGTCATGGAGCAAAAGCAGTGAAACCTAAAACCTCAGAACAAAAGTGTGCTAGAAACTTGCTTTTGGGAGACAGGGGAAGACAGGGGTGGTGGAGCATAACCAGGCATGGCAAATGCACATGAGGTGGCTTGAAGGAACATACCAGGACCAAAGGAGTGGAGCGCTAAGTCCTGGGAAGAGTCCTCTTCAGCTTTTCAACTGTTACCCAGCAGAAACGAGGCTCTTGTGCTATGGGAGCGACCTTGTAGAAGCACAGGGTGACTGCGTTCATGTATATCCATTTTTCTTCCTTGGACTGACTCATCTACCTTCACTTCCCCATGAAGTGAATAGCAATTTAGGTGTCCCTAGGAGGTTCTGGACTCACCCAAAATGTTCTTGAAAACTCAGTGATGAAGGTGACTTATGATTTTGAAGTGAGGCTGCTCCAGGGCAAAAGGCTATTGGAGAGGGACATGAACTGACATCAATAGGACTGGTTGCTAAAGCAGCTTGGGAGGTGATGGCTTGTTTTACACAAAGTAAATGACCCTCATAGTAACTCATCATCAACTCATAAAAGTATGAACTCTGCTGTGACCAGATCAGATTAGTACTGTAGTTAATGGCAGCAGTATTTGGAGTGAATAAAGCCAAATGAGGTTATAAAACTGCTTCAACTTACGTTAAAGGGTCCCACATAGTGCAAAATTTGAAATCCGTCTTTTAGAGTTGTTTGCTGTGGTGGAAACCTGGTAGTGATGCCCTTTAGCTATGGTTGAGTTTATCACTGACATAAATCCCTTCTGCCAAGTCCTGTTGCTGCTGTGCAGGTCCACCAGGCTGGATGTAACATGGCTTTCCACTAGCATGAGTGATCATGAGTCTTTGACCTAAGGACAGCCAGGGACCAAGTGCAAACCCAGGTCAGCAAACAAAGCCACAGCTTCCTCCAGCAACAAGCACAGGTAAATTGTTAGGGATGTAAGGGCTCCAGTAACAAAGCCAAAGAGACAGATTTTATAGGGACTTAGTTCCCTTGCTCCCAGGACAATCAGGAAGAGTGGAGCACATAAATGCTGTGGGGAAAAAAAAAAAAAAAGTATATATCTGGCCTTCAGGGTGTTATTTGCCATAGCAATCAGATGAGGTATGACCAGGCTTTACTAGGCTCATCTGGATCATCCTCAGCCCACATCCCTTTGCATGAAATAAACTATCAGCCTTACTGCCATCAGTGCCACTTGTGGAGAGCAGCTGCTCCTCATCAATATGACCACCTTCCTGCCCTGGCTTCCTACAGCATCTGTCTCCAGAAGGAGTTAGAGAAAGAAGAAAACAGAGGTGACAATACCTCATGCCCTGAGGAGGCTGGAAAGCAAGGACTCAAAAGAGGAGTGGGAGGGAAGACTCTTAAGGCCCAGGCTTTCTTACATTTTGTTTTCCTTTAATGAGCGCAGGCTTGCTTGGATCCTCACAACCACACAAGGGCGGATACAGTTGCCAGGCTGCATTTGTATGTGCAGCTATCACAGAGCTACAGAGTAATGGGTCCAAAAAGGGATTAGACAAATGCAGAGAGGCTAAGTCCATGGTGGCTGTTAAACCTGGTGGTCTGGACACAACCCCAGGCCTAGAGAGCCTTTAAGTTGCTAGTTGCTGGAAACTAGGAGCAGATGCCAAGTAGAGCCTCAGCCTCTGCATTTCCCATTCTAAAGGATCTTCCCTAAGGATTTTCTACTGGCCCCTGCTAGGATACTGAGCTAGACGGACCTTTGATGTGACTGTGTTCCTCAACCTTCACATTGTTATTCCCACAGGTAACTTGGGCACAAAAGTGAGAAATGAGCTTTGCTGTCCTCCTTGATCCCAGCACCATCCCCAGCGTGCCTAGTGCATGTAGGATCTGCATTCCTCTGTGCACTGGCTACAGACTGGTGGCTGCAGGCATGGAGGAGGAGGAATTCATAAATCTGTTACTGTTTTCACACTCCTGAGGTTCAAAACGTTGTCTTTGGCAGTAACAATAGCCTTTTTGTCTTGCTAGATGGGAAGTGGGATCCTGCTGACTTGCTTTATGCCACGGATTCTCCCACTCTATCAGTATTTCACTCTTTCTCTGTGGTGAGATCCCATCCCCATGTGGAGTGATATATGAGCCAACAAGCAAGCCAAGCGTTTGCATCTGGACCGCGGTTCATGGGCCACTTCATGGTACATTGCTGGTGCTTGTTTTCTTCGTTTACTGCAGGGTAGGAGCAAACAGCCTGTCCATGGGGATTTCAAAGACATGCAGCTAAGTGTGTTGCAGTGAAATCCCCTCCCCTTAGGGTCAGAGGTGTGTTAGTTACAGATTTTGCCTGGCTCCTGCCGGCAGAAGGTAGGGTGGTACCTGGCCCAAGGCAACACACCTTTCTGTGTAAGCATAGGCTGCTGCATGTGAAGGAAGGGGGGCAGGAGGCAACCCATGTTCCATGTCCTAGGGTAATTTTTTTCAGAAATAGGGCTCAAAACCAGGCATTTGAGTCATGTTTCTAAACAAAAATATTCTTTCAAACTTCCTTTACCTACATACCGGAGAGAGCTTCTGTTTGTGCATCTGACCATCTGCCTCTGCTCCTTCTTCCTTCTGCAGGTCTGCCTCCTAGTCTGCCCAGACCATTTGAAGACATGTTCCCCTATTCCTGCTTCTGGGTGCTTGTTGCTTCTCCTTTCCCCCTTCCACAAATACTTAAGGCGCTGAGACAAAGAAAACTTTAGCACTATTTGTTTTGGTCCAGGACAGTTATTTCGCTGTTTTACATGTATGGCTTCCCAAACATAGGGATGTATAGATCTATTTCTATGTCTACTGCTTAAATTTTCCTCTCCACCTACTTTCAAACACATCCTGCTATCTTATTTTCATCATCCAGTCTGCTCACTGACAGCCAACAAGGAAGGGGAAAAGAAGGTATAACTGGGAGCTGTGATATAAATTTAATTTCTTCAAGGATTTTCTTTGGGTTTTAAACCAAGAAGGGCTACATTACTTCAAAATAATTCAATTGCTTCAATTTATTTTGACACTTCAAAATAAATTGAGTTTTTCCCAGAATTCAGTGCAGTCTTATCTGCTTTGTACTGGACCAGCAGGACCTCTATACATGCCTTTCTGCTCAGCCTGGCTGCAGGAAGGCTTTGATTTCATCCTCAGTTTCATGCAGATTCTTCCTCAAAAGGCAAGTGGCTCTTTTCCCTTTTGACTTCCTCTTCAGTTTCTCTTCTTTCATTTGTTTTGAAGTTTTGATACATCTGAGCACTGCACAAGAGAAAATGAAGAAGTTAGGACAAGGAGGCCTAAGCAACAACAGGACCAAAAATTGTCCAAAGGAAATTAATATCTGAAATAACAGTATAGTATCATCAGTCCTGGGTACATTTTGAAGGCCAGAACCATGTTACCCAAAGCAATAGCTGATTGTTCTAGATGGGATTGCCTGTACTGTAAACAGGCTGTGTCCTATGTCCTTTTACATGGCATTATACAAAAGCATCTAATAGTGTCAACCCAATATACCACAGATTGCTACTTCTGATGAGGATCTGCCTGGACTGGAAAAGATATCAGAATTTCCTTTAGTTTGAGAAAGGAGACACTTTTTATAAAATCTGGGTGTAGGGTGGGTTCACTAGATATTAAATAACTGTAGAAATTAATTCAAACGGAACCCCCCAAAAAATTCTCATTCATAATGTATGGAGCATGGGTAGATAGCAAAATCACATGGAGCTCTTGTCCCTCCTTCCTTGTACATGAGCAGCACTCTGCCCAAGCATGTCCTGTAGCAGGATTGGGGCCCAGCGCCGCCTTCTGTAACGGTGGATTCATTTAAGCATGCACATTTCACGCACAAAACAAGACAAGAAAAGTGTGAGGGTTCATACTTGTGGCTTCTGATCTGATCTGCTCAGTTTTTACCAGGAAATCTTTTTTGTGAGTGCCAGCTCTGCAACCATTCAGCCTCTGCTCTTTTCTGGCCCGTGCATCATGACCAGAAATAAAAAATCCTGGAAGTTAACAATTCCACTGCGAGGCATGAATCAGAAAGGAATCCAGAGTTCTCTCCTACAGCTCCATTAGCGCTGCAGTGCTAATAAAAATTATTTGTTGCTAGCAATTTTTTTGGAGCAGAATGGAGCTTTGCAAGGCTTCTCAGAAAGGGATCTGCTCTAGGCATTTAGAGACAATTTGCACTCTTATTTTGCTGTTTGTTGTTGCACTTTACAGTAGTTATTGATGGTGTGAAATATGTGAAGGTGTTGTACGTAGAGCACAGCAAGCGGCGTTTCGTGACTCTGTATCTAATGAGTATTTCTGCCAGTTCTCGTGGGAGCACGTGTCAGCAATGCATGATGCAAGTCAAAAAGACTCTATGGTGCCCTACTCTTAAAGTGCACTACAAGAGCATTTTTCCTGATTTATGTAGCAACATGTGTCTTGATCTCACAAACCAGGCATTGTTTTGCCTGCAATTAAAACCAGAGTGGTTCTGAGCTGCGTGATAATGAAGTGATGCCCGAAGTGATGTCCAAAGTAGCTAGGAGGTAAGCCAGCTAGCTGAGAGCCTGGGTCATACTCAGGGAGCAGAGCAGACTAGCTTCAATGCACTGTGTCACCACTGTGATTGACAACTGCTGAGCAGATTTTAGATTATTGAGGCAAAAGTCCCATTAACACCATCAGAGCTTTTGCCTGAGTATGGAATGCAGAGTAGGACCCTTTATTTGTTCACTAGGGGAGGAAGTAATGCCACAGTAAGAAAACTGTTCCTCTAAGTTATTTATTGCTGAGTTTGGAGTTGGTTAGGACTTGTGCCAGGTACTAAATCACTGCAGGTCATGGAAATTTTATTTTTAAGCATTGCTCTTTTGGATGCCCCAAAAAAATTGCTTTAGCTGTGAATTATTCTGAAAGACCATGACCAATAAAAATGTGCGAACCATAAATCAGGGCCAACACATCCCTGCTGGAGAACCCGAGTATAAAATAGGAAACCAAAATCAGGACTACTAGGAAATAGATTCCTTTTTCTTCTGTAGCCTAAGTATAAACACCAAGCATAAGTTTTCAAAAGGCCTGCCTCAATTATTCCACAAAACCTTTAGGTACCTGCAAAAAAATCATCTTTATGTGCCCATGTGATGTCTCTGTAACATCTGTAGAACCTCTGCAGCCCAACTTTATCCAGGTAAAAGCCTGTGTAGAGAGAGAAGGGGAGCCTGCCAGCAAAAAAATGTCCAAACACAGAAGGCAGTGGATGTTATACCCTTTCCAAGTTATTACTTCACTCAGTACACCCCGTTGCTCCGAGAGGCCTTGAGCCCATGGAAACCTGTCCAGACAAGGAAGCACGCTACTGCCGAGAGGTCTGGATCTTTCTGCCAACAATTTACTCTTGTGAGAGTAAAACTTTTGCTAGGTTTTTTACAAGGTGAGGATTAGGACGATCTTGCTCCTCCATATAAGCACCTGGATTTTAGGTGGTGAAAGGAAATATTAAGTAATGTGAAAATAATTTTAGTTCCCATGATGCATGTCTGTGGGTGGTACTGTTCAAGCCTCCATTTACAGCTTCCTTTGATGTATCTCGTTGACATGTTGGATTGTCCCCCTGAAGCACCTACCTTTTTACACTGACTCACATGCTGCACTGACTGACCCTAGCAACACCCCTCAAGTGAAATCTCCAAAGTAGCCTGTTGTAGATAATACCAGAAAACCCCTTGTTTGTATGACTGCTCTGGTCAGAAGTGATGGGAAAGAAAATACTTGTTCCATCTGGCACTTCCTTTTCCCTATCTTAAAACTACTGAAATGAGGTGGATGTTCCTGGGAAGACTAGTAAAATCTTTTTCACTGTGAGGGTAACAGCACTGGGACAGGCTGCCCAGGGAGGTTGTGGAGTCTCCTTCTCTGCAGACATTCAAAACCCACCTGGACACATTCCTGTGTGACCTACTCTAGGTGATCCTGCTCTGGCAGGGACGGTTGGACTAGATGATCTTTCAAAGTTCCTTCCAACCCCTAACATTCTGTGATTCTGTGACTGAGAGTCTCCATCTTTGTTGACAGGGTCTCCAAATAAGTGGTACTTTGGCATTTTCCTATCAACAGCCCCACCCAGCACTGGTCCAGAGTGGATCCCAGCTCCATCAGTTGGTATGAATGAAAAAGGAAATTTGATACTTTGAACAAGCTGTTCCTCACCTCCCTGTCTAGGGACTAAACAACAGGTTACTCCTCTGCAGGAACCCACACGCTTGTGGAAACAAGGACATAGCCTTGGGCTGGTAACAGAGAATGCATTGTATGTCAGGAGAAGTGGATGGAGATGTAGCTCTTTAGCTACTTTCCTATCTTGTGACTGTCACACTAGTGATGTCAATTGGCAGATGAGAAGGGATTACAGCTCCATTGTGCCCAAGGCAAACATCACTTTGGACACCTCTCCACTGGACTGTTGTCCTCATTACACAGCACCCTTAATTAAGCTTTCAGTGTATAGACAATTAAAGTTATGCTTCTGTAGCTAGCCAACAAAGAGTTGTGGAATTATATTTTCAACAAACAATTTAACACATGCCCTTGAATAAGCAGCTCTTAGAAGGAAGGAGCAAGTACAAAATAAACCTTTATGTCAATTATTTTGTGTCTGTGCCCGGCTTGGTAAATGACTTTTTGGTTATCCCTAAACACAAACACCAATAAAGAGACTGTTTCTGCATACTCATTTTTCCTTATTTGCAGTGAATGGACTACTTGGCTATTCTTAAATGCACATGTTGGTGCGTTACTGGATTCTGGAACTGCAAAGTCCTTCCTGTTGCAAAATTAAAGCCCCACAGCCCGAATTCAGCACAGCATTTAACATGAATGTTAACTTGAAGTGCAGGTTGTTGATCTTCACTGGAACTTGAGGTCTTGCTTAAATATCTACTGATACGTAACATCCTGTTCAAAGCAAGAACTCAGTCAACCCTACTTTAATGGGCTCCTCAGTCATGGGGCTCATGATCTCCTGGGGGGAAAAGCCCACAGAAAATTCAAGATTGGCTCCTCTTAATGTATGGCTAGTGATGGGGGCTGTGATGCCTCCAGGTATTAATCTCTTATTATTTCATCCTGACAGCAGGAATTGAACAGTCATAAAATACCCAATCCCTGCAACTTGCTGAAGTCACTGGAAAAATTCCCATAGATGTGAAATGGTCCAGTCTTACAAGGTGCTAGGTGCTTCCATGCTTCCATTTCCATTGAAGGCATGGATTTACCCATTGAGAGGATAAATAGTAAACCTTTATCATGGGTAAGCAAATGATTTTTTATAATTTCAAAGATTGCCCAATGACAAATTTTTAGTTTGGGTTTGGTTTTTATTATGTGAACAAGTAAAATGAAGTTTTAAAAGATCTCTAAATTCTTAAATCATTGAAAAGAGCAAGAGTGTCACTCCTGTCCACTCCAAATTTTTAGCCAGTTTCACTTCCTACAATCACCACAGGTTCTGTTTGTTTAGACAGAAGAAAACTCATCGTAAAACTAAATTAAATCAAACACACACACACACACAAATAGAAACACTTCCTTTATAAATTACATGGACATTGAGTAATCAATCAAACATGGAATACATTGAATTCAGTATGTTCATTGGGATGGGCTCACAGGCAAAGCAGATATTTGTGAATGTCACAGCATCACTGAAGAGCGCTGTGCAGGAATCAAATTCTCCTGAGGAAGAAGACAGCTCTTAGATGTACATTTTTTCATAAAGTTCCTATTCTTATTTGACTAAGTCAGAAATAGACTTTGACAACAGATTTCTAAAGCTTGCCAAAATCCTATTAATTGGTTTAATAGCTGAAGAAAAGCTCCCTGTAAGCACAGGAAAGATTCCCGTCTTTCTCTGTTGAGCAGCTGTTACTATTTCTACTTCTTCGTATCAGGGCTCTCTTTTGAAAAGCTTTGTAGCAGTGGTACTCAGGCATGAATTTATGATGCAACTCTCATAGCTGGAGTTCCCAGGCAAGGTATGTTCTTCATGTACAGCCATCTGTTCCTGATCATCATAGCTTTAAGGGTCCCTGATGATGCCTGTGTGCTCTGGGTGTTGTAATTCATCACGTAGAGAAAAAGGATACCTTGGGACACCTCTGGTACAAAGGGACCTCCAAGACCAGATGTACTAGAAGAAACATAAGCAGAGGAAAAGGAAGGAACCTGCAATACCTGCATCCACCTTTCTTAAGTTGATTCCTTAAACATCCTTAAGTTGATGTGTTTCAGCAGTACATCATACAGCAAGTTCTCTGTCTTTTCTGCCTCCAGATTCTTAAAGATCTCAAGCTCTTCCTTTTTCCACTCCAGCTGGTTTGAAAGCTTTGTCTCTGCCAGGTGCCACTGGTTCATCAGGGTAAGTTTCCTTGTCACATCATGAGGTGCAGTGTCAGGGAGTTGCATCTTCAGCTCCTCTGGTTAACACCAAGCTGCATTGTTTGGTGGAGTACAAGTGTGCGTCTTCGTTGCATGGAACCCATCAAGATCATCCATCCTTTAAGTGAAAGCGTGTGGGCAGTGACACTACCGATGCATACACTTCCCAATTCATGGATTGGCCTGTGATAGAAACAATGTCACCTAGGAAAGCTTAATATTTTTTAGACACATCTAGTAGCACTTGTGCCACCATACTGGGGCACTTGGGAAGGAAAGCTGCAGTAAAATGTATAAACAATTGAGTAAAACCTCCTGCACAGGCTGAGGTACAGCCGTGGCTTCTTCTCATCGCACTCCCCCACAGAATGAGATACTTCATTCACTGGCAACACTACGATCTCTTCTTGTTTCCATGCCCCAGATGCAGACAAGCAGCTCTGCTTTGAATTTGGCTGATGCATCTGGTCATGAAATAGGAGAAGGCTATAATTAGCCATCTAGAAAGATATGTACACCAAAGGGTGTACAGGTAACATATCCTGCCCCTGCTGCAACTCATCATTTCCAGCTCCTGCCCTATAACAAATGAAGGACATATTTCATGGAGCAGAACCAAAGGCAATTGGAAGGTTTTCCAGACATCTTAATGAACAACTGTCATCTTGATGGAGAGATGGACAAGGTGTTTCAAAATAAACTGAAAGGATGGAGCTAACATCATTATAACAATGCATTAATGAATAGAATTTTCTATGTTCCTACTGAAGTCAGCACTAAAACTCTCACTGGGGTCAGCTATGGCAATGCAAAGAGAATCTGATAATTTCAGAAAATTACATTTAGGATCTTGGGTGCATAGGAATGGAGGACATTAGCAAGAAAAAATTCTCCAGAAAAGCTGAAATCCTGTATCACATTTACTTTTATATAAAGAATATATTCACAAAAGCTTAAGTTGCTCAGTGAGGGGCTTTTTGTTGTTAGCTTGGTGTTTGTTTGATTATCTTCTTCTCTTCCTGCTTTCATTCCACAAAGAGAAAAGTAAAAAGATACCTTAGAGCTTCATCATGGACTACTTTCTTCATGATTTAGATGAATGTTCTCACTTTGCTTTGGAAACAAAAGTTCACAATGCATTTTCTCCTGTTGAAAATGGGCAAGGTAACTAGTAAATGGATGATGGTAAAACATTTATCTAAACAGGCCCCTGGGCTTCTTATTCCTGATATGAACTGATTATTCAAATCTGCTTGCTGGATCCACAGCTGAAAGAAGGAAGGGAAGTTATGAATAAAGATTAAAAAATCCTTCTTTCAAAACAATTGTAAGATAATGCTACAATGTGCATCTGCAGATGTGTGTGGATGGGGGACACATGGGGAGAGAAGAAAATACAATTTAAAAAAGACAAACTGGATGATGTGCAACCCAGTTTCTTAGCCCCACTTTGGGAGAAGGCCTTGCTGCTACTACTGTGGGGAAGCAAGACCTCAGGGGGCAGTGTTGACGCCTAGTTAAGGCACTTAATGTAAGGACACCATCACTCTAAGTTCCGTCTGTAGTCAAGGGATGGTGACATGCACTCTAAGAGCCTGATGTGTGCTCTGAACTCTGAACCTCTGAGATCTCTCTCTCCCCAACTGAAGGGGGGCCTTCAGTTGACCCCACTTAATTTCTGTCCTTCAGTTTTGGACAGATTTGTGACTGCACAGATGATCAAAAATAAATTATAAGTTCTCTGTAAAAGAACATAATGACAAAACAGACACTAACACCAAAGAGAGGATTTTGAGAGGCATAAGTGGTGCTGATAAAATAATAAGTCTTGCTGAAAGTTTTGGATGCCTTTCTGCTCTTCAAAACCTTATTTATCTATAATAAACTGGTGTCAGAGTATCAGTCAGTTAATAAAAAATATTTTTAGTTTCCACAAAACAACGTATCTTAACAAAACTGATTTGCAGAAACTTGTCAAACTTTTCCATGGGGTGATTTTTATGAGAAAACAGAAAAGTTTTGTTTTCAGATTTTCAAGGGAATCGGAACTATTTCAGTGAACTTCATTCTTCGTTGCCTGCAGAAATGTTTTTGTTACACCTTTCATCAAAAGAATACATTGGAAAATTGGTTATCTATTTTATTCTGCTAAAGAAAGAAACTAATGCAGTAGTTTGAAATATTTCTATGAAGCAGGCTGAAAGTGATGTTTATCAGTTCTTATGACAACATGCACATATGTTGTCCTATTCTGGGTGAACGCAATCTTAGCAAAGCAAAACCAACTGTTTCATACTGGTGTACCAAGGGGGAGCTGTAAAGCACCACTAAGAAGATAAGATCTGCCTGCCTGAACCCAGGTACTGTCACATGCAAATTAGCAATGATCAAATTAATTTTAATTTCTCAAAGAAAATAGAAAAGTAAAACATCAGGGAACCTTAGTTATCGTGTTGAAACTGCTCTCCAATGCCAAATTTCTGCCCACAACATGGCTTTATGGAGACTGTAGTAAGTCCAGAAAACACATTTTGAGAAAATACAGCCAGAAAAAGATCCTGCAGATATTAATGCAAACATGGGGGAGTTGCTATACAAAACTCCTTTTTATAGCACTGAAAGCTACTGCAGTGTCCTGTGAGAGGACACTTTCCTCATTACAAATATTCTCATAAACTCAGAAAAGCAATACTTAGAGTTCATGTGTCTCAGAAGAAATGGCAGTAATTTTGCTGCCTCAGCCACTGAAATTCTGTGGCTGACCAAAGTGCAGTTTTTTTCTAATTGCCAGTGGAAGAGTTAAAACAGAAGCCAAAGACAGTACAAAAAACCCCATGCGTAACTACAGCACATCTAGGAATGTATAGGAATCTATATAGTGTATGAATTCTGTCATGTTCTAGATCCATGATCCTTAAAACTGAGATCCTGTCTTCAGCTAGTGTATATCTCAAGGAACTACTTGAAAGAGTCAAATGCAAGGCCATCAAGATGATTAAGGGAGTGGAACATCTTCCTTATGAGATCAGGCTGAAGGACCTGGGTCTCTTTAGCTTGAGAAAAGGAGCTCATTGATGTCTATAAATATGTAAAGGGTGAGTGTCAGGAGGACAGAGTGAGACTCTTCTCAGTGATGACCAATGATAGAACAAGGGGCAATGGGTGCAAGCTGGAGAATAGGATGTACCATGTGAACATAAGGAATATCTTTTTCACTGTGAGAGTGACAGATCACTGGCACAGGCTGCCCAGTGAGGTTGTGGAGTCTCCTTCTCTGCAGACATTAAAAACTCACATGGATGTGTTCCTGTGTGACCTACTCTAGGTGATCCTGCTCTAGCAGGGAGGTTGGATTAGATGATCTTTTGAGGTCCCTTCCAACCCCTAACATTCTGTGATTCTGTGATATCTCTCTCTGTATATATATTTGTAGGGGGGGGGATGTGTAAGTATAAACACTAGCGGTGGTAGTAGACAGCCATCAACTTTTCATAGCTAAAATGTGAGGATTTATCATTCTGACAAAGAATGAACTGTTTCTTCCCCTTCATCATCCTTCCAAACATCAATGTCCCATCTAACACCAGCTATCAAAGACGTGTTGCATTTTTTTCGCTTGAGACACTTCTCTGGAAAGCTAACTCAAAACAATCCTTGTCTCCTCCTCCAGTTGTATAAGCAACCCCAGCAATTATATAACTGCTTCTAGGACAACCTCCTTTCGGGACAAAAATGTACACAAAAGAGTGGAAAGAGACAAAAGGAGACTCAGAATATACATTTTTCCTGAGCAGATAATGCAACACAACCCACCATGCAAATGAAGGTTAAACAAAAGCTCTACTACAATAAGAAGATAATAAACTCACTGCACACCACAGTCTGGCTGCATTTAGGCAAGAAAGCCTCTCCCACCAAATCCAAACCCTGCAATCCTTGCATAAATCAATGACATCATCTTTGGTGACTCACTGCCTACAATATTTATATTCAGCAGGCTGACTCCCTCGTGGGAAAGTGTCTGTACTGCTGAGACCCATAGCTCATTCTGATCCTTGTACAGGAGGTAAAAGAGGATGTTCGTCCACCTTGCCTTAATTTCACACATTTTGCACAATATCCCAGTGGGGTTTCTTTTCTCAATTTTATGACAACTTTGAGCAGTTCTTTGTCTCCTGAGAAGCTTCATCTTGTGCTGTCTAGGAAGCAGGATAGAGAAGAACATATGTGCGTGTGCTCATGTTCCTGTGTAGGATATGAATCATCTTGGTAGCCAGTTTTAACATGATTCACTCAGATAACATGAAGGCTGAAAGATAAGCACTTACTAAACATGAGATGGCAGTGGTGCATGCAATATTCATTTTGCTTCAGTCTGTGAAAGAGTGATGATGCATTCTTTCATTACATGCTCATACACTCTTTCTCAAATACTCTCTTACACATTTTTGTTATGTTTTCCCATTATCTGAGCCAGTCACCCCAGGCTCCCTTTATAGTCAATAAGAAGAAACAGGCATTTCTGCAGTGCAATTCATCTCATCTGAAAATAGACATCTAAAATATGACAGCTGAATCACACTTGAGAAGTACCCTTCAGTCATTTGCACCTGTATAAAACACAGCCGCTTGCCTTGATTTAGCTTACAGACAATTGCCCTGTGTGAATGGCAAGATAAAGGACAATCCAACTTATCCATCTCCATCCCTCTTTAAACTTCAAGGCTGTAATGCCTGTTATCTCTAAAATATTTCTGGTAGATGAAAAAACCCTTCCAAACCAGCAGAGAAAATTGTAAGCAATTTTGCTCATTTCTGTAAATCACTGAATGCACCTCATTATCTTTATGAAAGGCTCCATTTTCTGAATTTGTGTCCATTCTTGTTTTCTTCTTTGGGCTGTTAAGCTTGTGCAGCACAAGCAATGCTACGTGCTTCTTCCCCCCCTTTACACTCTTTTTCTTCTTGATTAAAAATTTCCATTGTCAGTTCACTGTTGAAGAATTCTGGCAGCAGACTCTAGATTACCTGATTTAAAAGCACTCAGAGTTTCATATTGGGGCCTAATGCTGAAGTAAATTATTCTAAATCAAATCCTTCCATTTTTTATGTTTATTGATAAAACATCTCTTCTCCCTCTGTCTCAACCTGATTTCTGCTGTTACCTAGCTCATCAACAGGACTGATATAAAATATTCCATGTAAGGGACAATTATGACCAGATTTAATAATGATTTGTGTTCCTGTAACTTTGTAAATCTCCAAGAATTTTAGTCAAGGCATAATGATTCCAGATTTACACCAGAAGAACCAAATTCAACATCTGGCTCAGAATTTCATCCAGAGTAAGAATGGTTCAAACTGTGAACCTTCTGTGTGTATGTGCTGGTGGGGGGCTGAAAATGCAAGAAAAATGTGTGTCTTTCTGAAATGGAAACACCGGCAATTTTATAATTATATTACTAAAAGCTGGGAAAGCAAGCTGTGTCTCCCACACCCAACATAAAATTATAATCCCAAAACTACAATGTCCATCTGACACTTAAAATGCTATATCAATTATTTTCTGTCTATAGTATTTATAGAGTATCTGTCACCGCATGCACACACCAGCTGCATAACCACAGCTATTTGGCTATGAGCATGTTAAAGCCATAGGACTAAGAGTAGCAACTATTAATTTCTACAATGATTCCCACAACAATGTGATGCTCACAGTAATATATACATATGTACAGAAAATAAATCATGACCTTCATACATATAACCAGTGCTGTCTCTTTGCAAATGGACAGGTCTTAAACATCAACCGAGATCATAGAATCATAGAAACAAAGAACAGTTTGGGTTGGGAGGGTTGTTTATCAAGTCCCCCCCCATGCAATGAGCAGGGACACCTTCAACTAGATCAGATTGCTCAGAGCCCTGTCCAACCTGACCCTGAATGTTTCTAGGGATGGCAACTACCACCTCTTTGGGAAACCTGCTCCAGTGTTTCACTATCCTCATCGTAAAAACTTTCTTCCTTGTAGCTCTTCTAAACCTACCCTCTTCTAGTTTAAAACCGTCACCCCTTGACCTATTGCAACAAGCCCTGCTCAAAAGTTTTCCTCATCTTCTCCTCCTTGTAGGACTATCTATTCCATGACTTTCCCAGACACAGANTAGGGATGGCAACTACCACCTCTTTGGGAAACCTGCTCCAGTGTTTCACTATCCTCATCGTAAAAACTTTCTTCCTTGTAGCTCTTCTAAACCTACCCTCTTCTAGTTTAAAACCGTCACCCCTTGACCTATTGCAACAAGCCCTGCTCAAAAGTTTTCCTCATCTTCTCCTCCTTGTAGGACTATCTATTCCATGACTTTCCCAGACACAGAGGTGAGGCTGACAGGTCATTAGTTTCCAGGGTCCCCCTTTTTACCTTTCGTAAATATAAGTGCAATGTTTCCCTTTGCCCAGTCATCAGAGGCTTCACCCAACTTCCGTGGCTAGATCTCAGGCATTTTTAAGCACATGTAATGCAAATCATGTATTGAATCCAATGCAGAGCTCTTCTAGACACACACAGGTATGGCTCACAAGGTTTGTTCATACAGCCTCTTCCAGCTTTGACTGCCCTAGTAAAGGAGATACCATTCCCAGCCTTCCCAAGTGTCTCACCACCCTACCCACCGGTCAGATCTGCCAGGTGTGATGCTCATGTAACAGTTCCCTGTCTTTTTTATCCAAAGTCTGTCATATAGAAACACACTGCCATTTCAGAGAGAAAAAAATAGATAGGAGGGGCCTCGAGTTGAAAAACTCAAGTATTTTATATTAAGGATCCCTGCACGTGAATACACTTCCTCAGAAGGTGTCTTCTATTCACAGGTTTCCTTAAAGAAAGACTGTCAGGATATGCCTGGCCTGGTGCAGTGCACATGAGGTAGAACTTTTGTCTTACCTGGCATGTCAGGACAAAGCCCCCTATGGGAAAAATAACAGTGAAGAAGCATTGTCTGTCCTTCTTTCCACACGGTGTGTTCATTTCAGAACAGAACTTCACAGGATTTCCAAAGACTACAGACACAAAAATGTCTTGGACACATAAGCAGTAAAACTGGCATAATACCTGTTTGAAGTAAAAGATACCAAAAATACCCTTAACCTAAGGGAATGAGGCATCCCTTTGTGTTTGCTTCATGCAGGTTTGTGTTTATATTTTGAGATACTACAAATTAAACTGAATGCTAGTTTGGGGCAATGTCCACAGAAGTGCTGCCTGTTTCTCATGAGCTCATTTGGTTGTCCATAGGGAGAAAGAGAGAGGATTTGATCTTGTGCAAGTGGGAATTCAGAGAACAAGGCACTGCCTCCACTCAGAGATGCTATGCTCTCCATTAGCTTGAGTAGTGGTGTCCATTTCTCCATCATTGTGTAGGGACAGCCTCTAGGGAGACTTGAAGGCATCTGAACTGAGCTTCTCATGAATGAGTAAACAGAGTCTGTGGAGTTATTTAATTGCTGAAGGCAGATATATACATCTGCTCAATTGAATGACTGCAGACTCTGTTTTGTCCATTGACTAAATCTCCATTGTCTTTCATGGGAGCTTAGTCATCTAACTGATGTGTGGACACCAACATATAGACACCTGAACTTCTTGATTTTATCAAAGCAATTTCCAGGGTACAATAAAAAAATTGAATCCATACCTGTCAAGAGGTCTTTGGAGTAGTGGACTGAAGACAATGCAGGGAGCATGCAGGGGTTCTTCTGTGCTTTCTCCAGGAGTCATGTTTCCTCAAACAGAAACAGAAGTGGGGAGAAAAGTCCATGCAAGAGAAGAAAATTTAGTCCTTTAGCCTTTCCTTTTTGGAGATCCAAGTATACACTGTGTTATATATATATACTGTGTTATGCTAAACAATATTTCCCTCTACACAGGGAACATTCAGGATTGTATGTTTGTCTTAGTGCCCTTCCTTACATTAAACGTCACTCTAATCTACCTAGAGAAACTCCTGATTGTTTTCTAGATCCGAGATACTAATAGCATAACTAGCCAGTAGTAAATTCCAGTATCTTCCCAATGCAGCTACTGAGGTTGATCTAATTTACAAATCCTTCTCTGTTGGCCCTGTAAGCATCATTAAAGCAGCAGAAAAACTGCAGAGGAGGGGACCTTCATTATTGACTTGACAATAAAGCATGTTCATTCTGCCCACAGTGTGCTGAAGTATATGACTCCTTTCCACTTAGAATCAAGAGTACTGGATGTGAGTAGCTCTGGGGAGCAGGCAGGCTGAATGGCATTTTGCTCTAAGATATCATACATGCTGCAAGGAAAATATTTGCAATTCCTTTCACCTACCTTCAGACCGCTAAAGTCATGCATGTAGTCAGAGCTAACTGTCCAGAGTCTGTTTATGGACTGAGAGGAAGATATTTTCAGAAGGTGTTTCATCCTACCCCTAAGATGAATGGCCCATAGGACCAGTTATCAGCCTCCAGTGGCTGCACAGGGAGATGAGGTGTTGCTTATACCAGACACACAAGCCTTTAGTCAGTAAGTCATCCCACCCAGAGTTATGCAGGTTGAATATGAACTGACATACCCTGTCCGGAAACATTCACACACATGCATTTATTTATATATAATAGAAAATGCTTATATCTGACAATCCTTATATCAGTATATTCTTTCTCCGCATCCTTTTGTATTTCGGCTGTATCTATCATTACATTTTTCTTCCTGTTCTCCTGACATTAACGCAATAAGGCACCACCAGAGAAATGCAGCTATACTGGCAGAAAAGGGAGGAATAAACACCCATTTCAGAGGCTGAGAGCAGAAAATCAGGGCGCAGGCAGAACAGCCTGTGTGTTTCTGGCGTGCTTGCAGGCACAACACAAGTAAACATCTGAAAGACAAAACTACTATCAGCTCAGCATAGAAAGCAAGCTGCCAGATCCAGACAAACATGAGTGTGAGGCCCAACCTAAGCATGTCTGTGCGTGCTGAAGGGAGCCAAAAAATCTCCACAATGTCACCATCCACTCCAGTTTGATATATGGGCCCCAGAGGCCAAAATCTTGACTCTCAGATCTTTTTTGTGCAAACTGTGACATCTCAGACTCACATCAAGAGCTCTCTATATGTTTTGGCTCAATATCTGCTCCCAGTTATGTTGGTGGAAGGAACTTCAGATTCACACCAACCTAACAGAGTTTATTTTGCCATCTGTCTGTGTTTAGTCTTCATATTAATAATTAAGGCAAGCAATGGAGATTGGGATGGAAATTCTTTCTGGAGGAACAGAGCTCTGTGCTGTGTAAAACACCTAGCAGCCACTGAAACTGTTGTTTCAAAAATCACTAGTGACAAAGCTCACTATTCATTTTTCCACAAGTATTGGCATTTCTAGGATGCCCACTGCCATGTGTGTGCTATTTAAAATTTCTGCTGAACAAGAACTTGCCCAAAAAGTAATGGGCTCAGTTAATAACATGCTATGAACTTTGCAAGGGGTTTTTGAGCTATAAATGTACTTTTCTGTGGTCTGTTAATGAAATCATCCTTCCTGTCAGTGAAACAGGGCCACAGAGAGGTGACTTGCATGAGTTTCCCCTGATGGATCTTTTCCCAGCTTGTGCTACAGCACGGGGTTATTTCAACAAAGGCCCCTTCACTGGCTCAGGAAATCTCCCAGTCAACAGCCACCACGCTCAAAAGGGTCATCAGCATTTAGCGTGGCCTTGGCCCACTGTTCTTCTCCATCCAAAAGAGGCATGGTGGGTCAACACTGTGCCAAGAGGGTCTCTGTCAGGTATGTGCTGCTCTCTAATGCAGGTTGCAAAGGAGTGTGTCCAAATGAACATGTCTAGTTTATGGTGTGCAACAAATGATATCCAAGAGGGAAAAGGTGAACCTGGCAATAGGTAAAGGCATTATTAATCTCATGAACAGATGCATCTGTCACTGTTGATGTGGGATATCTTTGCCTCTTCTGAGTTGTTTTCTGATTTGCACTGAGCACGAGCTGCCCAACTTCTATGGAGATAATGACTCAGCACTGAGTTTTGGCAGTCTGCTCAGAATTAATTAGTCTGGTGAACTGAGAGCTGGGGGGGGTGGGCATTTCTATTGATAATCCTCCTCAGCAGGTAATCAGATTTTAACTCCTTCTGGCCAAATTGCAAAAGTTCCCATCCAGAACCAGCATCTTTCTTCTGGAGGTTAAAATACTCGAGGTTTTTTCCCTGGTCTCTTTACCAAAGTTCTCTATAGTAAGACATTTCAGACAGGAATTGATAAATCCACAGTAAATTGAGGGAAAGCATTAACATGTTACACATCATGGAATAAAAGGGGAAAACCAGAGCTCTTGAAATGCTAGTTAAAACGCAATGGCAAGATTCTAAAGAAAACAACAATGCCCTCATTTTTATGTACATTTGTTTTTTTAATAGCTCTGCTCATTTTGACCCCTAGTCCTGAATTCTTCACATCAGTAATTCAAGTTTCTATAAAGAAAACATAGTAAATTTTGAAGCCAGAGTGTAATTAAAGACAGTTACAAGAAAATCATCTCGGAGTAATTTGAATCCTTTTAGAACCAATATGGCTAAACTATTGACAGAATAAAGAGGGGAAATTAATGGATCTCCTATCAGCTTTGAGTGAAAGGCAACTGTTTTGTTTGGGAAAAGCACACAGCAATTGGCATTTAAATCTGACTTACAAAGCTTGCTACTGAATTTTTTTGAAGTGTTCTCTCACTGCATATTTTCATCTTAAGCAGCAATACTGAAAGAAGCTCACCATGGTTTGGCTGTTCACTTGCAGCTTCTGCAAGGTAAGTGCTCCCGGCTCTTTGCAGCAACCAACTTGCTACTGCTTGTTGCTGTTCTGGCACACCAACTATGAGTTTCTTTTCTTCTTTTTTTTTTTTTTTGTTTTAATAGCAGATCAGGTTTGAATGTCTTGATCCCATAGTACACAGGACTGAGAGATCTACAGAGAAAGACAAACACCAGCATTTGTCTTTCTACATATCCTTTCCTAGAAGAGGAAGGCGTACTGCTCTGAAGAAAGCAAAAAGTATTTTGGTGGTCTGAGTTTGAACTAAGAGTTTCCAGGTGACAATGTGAAGTTTCTCAGGAGATGCTGAGGGGAGGGGGTGTTATTTCTAATAAAGCAGCCTCAGTTTTGAAATCCAAAGATTCTGGAAGTAGGCTTCTCACTTCTTTGAGTGCTGGTGTTAAGACAGCTGAGATGCTATCCACCTGTATGTCTAGGGAGCCAAGCACAGCCTATTGCCTGCCTGCCTTCTTGGCTGATGAGGTCCTCTCCACAAGCTACATACCAATGGCACCTGTCAGGTCCTGCTGATCTTTGTCACCATAAGGCATCATACCATATGAGAAGCAGAAAGACCAAATACTGTACTTAAAAAGGCAATACTTGCACTGAATCTTTTCATCCTAAAATCTCTTCTTCCTGAGATCTCTTAATCCTGAGATCTCTCCTAGTTTTCTTCCCGTCTTCTGCTTCCCTTCAGCCCCCTAAAGTCAACAGACAAGCTCCAGATCTACCATAGCTAAGGAGATCAGACTTTAATCTTTCATACCTCACTTCAGGGTAGCACCAGTTTGAAATCTTTTCCTGAGGAACAGAAAGAGTAGTGGGATGTCATCATAACAGCCTGCCTGTGGAAAATGCCACATGCAAGTATCCCCTGACAGAAGAATACTTTTGCAAGAGCCCTTGGACATATTTGTGTTAATTAAAGAGCAGCAACAGTTCTCATATTCACATGGAATTCACAGAAATTCTGCTTGTGTAATTGCATCTCTGCTATCAAAAAATCCTTAGGGCACAGGTTACATGGGAGCATCAGTAACAACCAACAGCCTGGCAGGAAGACAGCAGCAAGAGCCGTGGAAATCTGACAAAGGTGTGGGACAATTCTCCACTCAGGGGCTTGAAGTTTAGTAGGCTTAGGGACAGACAGGCTGGGCTAATTATGGATTTTTTTTTTTAGTCCAATTTAATTCCTAGAAGTGGAGCTGTGCCTGCCCAAGCTTGGCTCCAGACCATCTTTTCCAAAAGCAGTCAGGCACCAGTGCAATTGTCAGAGTCACCTAACTCCCACTGATGCTAGTTATGTGCCTTTTGAAAATCCCTCTAAAAGAAACTGCAGATCTGTCCCAGCATATACTCTCTTCAGTTTATTCAGCTGTAATTATGGGTCAGATCTGCTCACACCAATGTCCTTTCACTCAACTGCTCACTTTCCTGGCACAGCAAAGACCTATGTCATTGAGGTGAGGGGGGCAAAAATTAATTCTGTATATTGGAAACTGAAAAGTGAAGTTATTGAAGGGTAAGAATGTGACAAATCAGTTCTCTACAGGGAAGTGATACTAAAGCTAGCTCTAATTTAGGAAGATCATGGAATATTTTATTGTTGATTGATCCCCTTTTCCCTTCAGTGTTTCCCATACAAGTATCTGGAGACGACGGTGCTGTGTTTGTCAGTTAACAAGGACACAGTGTCATATAAACAAGCCCAGATTAAGAGCCTGTATGTGAGCAGTCCCAGCACTGATGTTATAACTGGGCCTTATTCATGCAGGGCACCTCATTAATCGGAACACTTTGGGACCATGCAACCATCTGAATTAATGAAAACTCCTGTTGATGATGTGTAATCATAACCAGTGTAAAGACATATTTCCCCCTCTTCCCCCCTCCCCCTCGGTCTTTTTTTCCCCCTGCAATTTAGTATTTTGGCATAAAACAAAGCAAAAAACCCTCAAAAAGTTTAGCGTCCATTCACCAAATATAAACATACCCCTGGAAGACACAGGAGCAGTGATGCAGGAGCAGGTTAGCTTTTGACTAACTGAGCTGCTTGGATTAGCACATTCTGGTATAACAGCATTATAGGTCCCAAGAAGCTGGAAACCTCATATATTGATTCTCTTGGGCCTTGGAAGGAACTTAAGAATCAGGCCAGAAACTCTTAGCTCAGGCCTGTTTCAAGATTGAACTTCTGAATCTTCAAATCCTCTGCTTCTTATTTTTAATCCATTTTTGTATTTTCTCTGCCTAAGAGTGCATTGTTACTGACAATGACATTACTTCGTCCATTTGTTTCCAGACAGTCAGAGGCAAGTGGTCTGTATCTCAGACATGATTTACTGAGGTCTCAGTGTCTCCTATGATGTCATGGTTATTATTTCCTAAGGAAATAATCTTCCTGGAAGAATAAGCTTATTTTAAGAACAATGTTAATTGGAAAATGCTAAGCAAACGCTTGTGAATTAAGGAGCCTAGAAGTGAATAACAGATACACACACTGACCGGCTGCTGATGGAGCGGGATAAAACACTTCCCTTTCCCTTTCATTCCCAGTTCTGCTGATCAGAGAACAAGGAGGGCTGCAGAATAGCTAGGAATGAACTGCCACCGTGTGGCCATGTGGTGGTTTGGCCCTGGCTGGAGGCCAGATGCCCACCAAAGTCGCTCTATCACTCCCCTTTTCAGCTGGACAAGGGAAAATATATATTGAGAGGCTCAGGAGTCGAGATAAGGACAGGAAGAGATCATTCTGCAATTACCAGATCTTAAAACACCTCCCCAAACCCCTCCCTTCTTCAAAAACTTAACTTTAGTTACGATTTTTCTCCTTTCTTTCCCCGCAATGTGGCACAGGGAGGGGCAGGGAATGGGGGAATGGGGGTTTTGGTCAGGTCCTCACGAGTTATTTTCCTTCTTAGTCAGGGGAGGCATTCCTCACACCCTTCCCCTGCTGCACCATGGGGTCCCACCCATGGGAGACAGCTCTTCACCAGCTGCCCCGGTGTGGGTCACTGCTATGGCACGCAGTCATAAATCATAGAATGTCTTTCAGCCTCTCTGTCCCAGACTGCTCCAGCCTGGTCCTCCATGGAGTCACAAGCCCCTTCCCCCCCACNGCCTTTTCATGGGCTGCAGGGGGACACCCGCTTCACCATGGGTTTCTCCAGGGGCATCTTTCTCTCCGGCACCTGGGGTGCCTCCTCCCCCACTTCCCTAGCCTTGGTGTCTGCACAGCTCCTTACATCTTCTCACTCCCTTCTCTGGTGGCAAAAAGTAGCTGCTAGCATTTTTTTTCTCCTAAATGTGATTCCCAGAGGTGCTGTGACCATCGCTGATGGGCTCGGCCTTGGTCAACAATGACTCTGGCCTTGAACTGGTTGGTGTTTACTCTGTCAGGCCTGCAGAAAGCTTCTGGCTTCTGCAAGCAGAAGCCACCCTGCAGCCCCCCTTCTCCACCAGAACCCAGACACACAAAACTACAACAGGCCAAGAGATAGTTTTAGCTACCTTTCTAGAAATCTCCTTCAAGAGCTGTTGCTCTAAGTGACAGTCCCCAGCACTTACTAGCAAAAGTTCTCTGCTCAATCACACGTTGGAATTCAGTGGCATTTGCAGTGCCTCCCTAGCAGTGGCCATAGACTTCTTGGTGAGGTCCTGCTCCCTGCCCAGTCTCACTTTAGTAAAAGGGTGGAACATGTATCACTTTGAATGTCATAAATTCTTTTCATAATTTCTTTAATAGGTCACCTCATCTTCTGACAGGGCTCAGGGTATTATAATCACTGAGCCATTCAGGTGATGATGCCTGGTCTTGCCTTAAAAAGGATGGATAATTGTATAATATGACAAGCCTATTAGTAGAAAACTCTTCACCCTGCACTAAATTACTGCTAATCAAGTAACAGACTCTATCCTCTGCTTCTCAGCCTAGTTTGAAGCAACTGGGCTCGTATGTTCTGATTGCCCCTCAAAATTCTTTCAGAACAGCATGTTTTTCCAAACGTTAAACACAAGACAAGTCAAAAGACATTCCACTGACTTGATGCAACTTGGTTCCACTTTACCATGGGCATGACTCCAAGCTACAGGCCCAAAAGGTGGCAAAAGACCCCTAAACATATCTTGCTGTGGCTGGCCAGCTTTGTGCTGCTTTAATCTCTCTGTGCTGCTTTAATCTCTCTGTGCACCTGCTCCAGCATGGAAACAGAGCAGGCACTCTCATGAATCTATCCGAGCAGAGCTACAAACTGGCCCGACAGCTGCAAAAATTTTGAAGACATACCCTAGGCACTAATCTAATATTTTTATACACCCCATTCAGTCTGGAGTGGCCGATAACTATATATCTTTGCTATGCATTACCTTGGAGGACTTCCTGCATTACTTAGTGCACTGTTGACACCTTCTGCCTTCGATGTAACTTTATGGCACTGAAAGATTCAAACCAGAGTGCACATCTTGTCCAGCTGCCAACTTTCCATTAGCTGACTATATTTCTTCTGTTTCTGTCAGACACTTGCAATTTCAGCTCACTTACATGCATCATGATTACACGAAGTTCCTCACCACAAAAGGATAAATCTATTTTGAATCCTCCAGGACATGATTTCTTCGACAGACTTCATCTTTCTTTACTTACTGGATTCTTGTACACAGTGTCTTTAGTTTCTCACAGACAGCTGTGGATGTGGTGTCTTGGAAATTCATAGCCCCTTCAGAGCTAGTGCTCAGCAATGACACTAGCCACAGGAATTTGAAATACCCCAATTCTTCATCTGAGCTGAATTTGAAACAACAAAATAAGATATGGTCTCCTAAAGATGCACTCTGGGAAAGAGCTTTCAGGGAATGTTTCTGCAGGGAATGCTCACACACAGTGGCCTTGATCAATAGAGCTCCTAGTTGATGCACTTCATTATCAGGGCCTGGGGGCATGACTGAAAGAGCTCACTAATAATCTCTGGAAGGGATCTAGGTCATACAGAGCTCTGCTGGTCATGAATAATTCTCCCGTACATTTGCATTGTCAGAGCACATATAGTAGGTGCTTAATTTCAACCTTGCAATGTCTGAAAGTAGCTGCATGTTGCAGCAAGGTCATTTAGAGGGCCTGCCCAAGGCAGATAGAGTCCATTCAGTGTCACTGCAGAGAGACCTGCCTCCAGAGGCCTTGGGCAAACAATGCAGAGCAGCCGAGGAGCACCTTTGTAGGGCAACCAACTGCTCCTGGAAACCATGTGGAACGCAGCTGGTGTTAGTCAAGGACATGGTTCTGTCTCAGGGCAATACAGAGGGTGTTGCTATCCACACAAAACCCTTCTCTGAGGAGGCAGATGACAGGGAATCAAAATGCCTCCCTTTCCTCTCTTCTACTCCCTTTCTGCTCAACTGCCCTGTTCTAGAACAGGTAGCTTAGCACCCAACTTCTGGGCTTGAACCCTTGGCTCACATCTCCTCAGAGAGTACCCTAAGATGATAGGAACATGTTGGAGCTGAGCCATGACCAGTGAGGAGCTCACAGGGGCTAATATGCTAGGAGAAGGAAGATGCCTGCATTTATGAGATAGAAGGTAGAAAATGTTTTTAGAGGAAAACTGCTTTATTTTACTTGCATAATTTAAAAATTCCTAAGATGATAACAGGCTTGAAGTGAGTTTTAAGGAAAAAAAATATAAATAAATCACAGAATACAAATTGAAATGATAAATTGTCCTCCCCACCCCCCTACTCCCTTCCTTATTCATAAAAGCAAACATATATTTCACACTGGAGTTTTTGTGCTGGGCAGCAGAGGGACCCTTACCCTCCATCACAGCAGATGACCAGAGACACCTTCGTTTTACAAAGACAGACAAGAAGTTACAGGGAAAGTCAAACATGCTGAAGTGGTTTGGTTCTGCACATGATAGTGCATCCTTAAAACAATAGCAAAAAGATCAGCTATTCCGATGAGTAAAACCTTGGCACTATGAACATGAAGCACAGCCCAGGGTAGAACACAGTTGAAATCCTTTTCTTCTTTCATGAGTATTTAAATTATGCACATGCCTAATTCTGCCATACTAACTCAAAAAGATGGTGAGGCTTTCCATCAGCATCCATTTATATTACAGGTTGGTTCTAGGAGAAAAAAGATGACCACACACTCAGTAAAAATATTCCTCGGCAACTTCAGCGTGTGATTCTGCTTAGAGAGGTGTTTCAAGGTGACACAGATGCCAAAAATGTGCAGGTTTTGGCTTTAAAAATGTCAAAGGCAGAACAACTTCAAAGATGACTGTGATGTTCAGTTCAAGGCAGTCAGGACAGGACAGGAGGTACAAAGGCAGCATTGCTACAGACAGTACAGACTAAGCATGAGAAGCACCAACTGCAGGGAAGCAAAATCTAGACATTATTTTAAACTCTTCATGAAGATGTATCAGTGATGTTAAACTGGCCATTTCTAAGAAGATACAGACTAGACAAAGAGTGGCCAAAGCACCTCCAGAATTAAAGTGCTGCAGAAACAACTCACCCCTCCCCTTCATGGGTGCCACTAGAGGAAGAAACAAAATGGTTTAATCAATCAGGAGATGCCAGCTTTGAATGAAGGAACACGTGTTGTTTTGGCACTCTCCTATCTCATGACAGAAAGTGTTCTAGATCACTGAGATCTGAGAGAGGTACTTCCACCTCGTGGCAGAAGTGCTGCTTGAATAACTCAGTCCCAAAGACTAGGAACAAAAATCAGCAAGAATTGCCACCTGCCAAATGTCCTGTGTGGTGGGCACAAAGTCTGTGTAGGTTATCAGATGGTTTATATTGATGGTCAGTGACTTTGGAAATTTATCCAAGCCTGTGGACATGAAACTACTGAAGGTAGAAACAAGAAATCAAGTAAAACTGGCAGATTATGGGGCTTAAGAACCTGAAGAGGAGCACTTCTAAGCTGCGTTCTTCCATGTTACATGACAAAGTAGCAGAATTCCAAATATGGGGTATAATGCTGGTGCAGAGGATTTGCCTGTAAATTGTCTCTGCCCTTGAGAACAACCTTTGCTCCAATTTATTCACAAAGCGCTCTTCCCCAAGACATTAGTCTTTTCTATTGTACATTACCATGTCTAGATTCAGCAACTGGCTGTTCAAATAGATGAAAACTAATTGGTGATGTAAGCATATGAAAAAAAATATATGTGTACATTTGTGCATGCAGTTAATTCCTTGATGCTGTATCCCTGGACAAAAGCATTCCCAATAGCAAACAGAGTATAAGATACCTTGGGTTTTTTTTTCCAAAACACGCTGAAGCAGTTCCTCAAAACACAGGTTTCTAATGCTGATTCCTTCACTACAGCTTTTTCGGTTTGTACCACAGCCTGCTTGTACCTCAGTGCTGCTGTGTACTCTCACGTGACAGAGTCAATGATGGCACATACAAATTTTCACATGCAAAAAAAAAAGGGAGGGGGGGAGAAAATTCTGCTTCACTGCTCTGAAGTTGGAAACACTGGTACAAAAGCTCCAACATATTAGATGAATTGCTTGAATATTGTTTTGCAGTAATGGAATCAGAAGAAAAATTACCACACCAGACAATCTCTGAATCATTCCTTTCAATAACAGCATTAGAAAAAAGGTTTGACAAGTTGGAGTTCCCCCCAAGCAGTATTGTTAGGCACAATGAACTCGATGAGTCAAACCCTCATTTGAGTCCAACCTTGGAACTGCCATGGCTTAAAATGTGTCCCACACAAAGAACCCTCAGTGACTACCCACGTCACTTCTAGAGCATAAGAGTTGGGTCAGAGGTTAAAAAAAAAAAGATGCAAGTCTTAAATGGTCCATTTTATATACTCTATCTTCAGCTGAAGAGGGGATGTTCTTTCAATATTCCTTTTTACGTGTTTTGGGCTTAAATTTTAAAGTGCTATAGGCCCCTTCCACAGCTTTGGGCAAGTACATGGGATGTCTTTCCAACCTCTTCCTAGAGCTAGTGGTTCTCCGCTGGCTGTTTCTTTGAGACTGGTTTGCAGCCTTTGATGTTTGGGCAGTATCTTGTGAGTATCTCCTAGGAGCACGAAGAATCCAGTTTGAATGTAAACTGTGTTCACTTGTGCTGGTAGCAACTGAAAGACAGAAGATAATCCGGTGTTAACAGTTTGCCAGTGATTTTTCTTATATGCACAGTAAGAGAAGAGGGTGCCTGCTGGGCCCTTCCTGGAGGTAATTCTGAGAAACTGACCTGCTTTCACTTCAGGATGTTGCTTGAGATGGGATTCATCTTATCTAGTATTTTGATGCCTACATTGTAAACATGTGTCAGAGCTAGTTCTTTTATACAGACTTCTGGGGCACAGCGAATCTGACCTATTCCAGATATCCACCTTAGCCTAAGACAAGGGAGAAAAATGTCTGTTGCAGGACAGATGATGAGCTCAGATGGGCACATCTTTGGTTAGGAAATTCCATCCTTTCTGACGGAAATGTAGTTATGTAGCCTGAACTCTAAGTTACTGCTTTTCTGATAGCTGGAGAGAAAACATCCAGTCATTTCTCAATGACAAATTACAACCATATGAAGCAAAAGTTATCTTTCTATGTTTTATAGAACTCCTCCAAAGACAGTTCAGGATAGAGTTGCAAGGGTGTAAGCTTGCACCCATAGCACGACAAGTTCTATGGTGCAGACAACATGCTGGAGGGAAGGGATGCCATCCAGAGCAACACTGATAGGCCTGAGAGATGGGCCCATGTGAATTGTGTGAAGTTCATCAAGGCCAAGTGAAAGGTCCTGCACATGGGTCAGCACAATCTGAAGCACAACTACAGGCTGGGAGGAGATTGAGGAGAAGGACTTAGCAGTGTTGGTTGATGAGAAGTTCAACGTGAGCTAGTGATGCACATTTGAAGCCCAGAAAACCAACTGTATGCTGGTCGGCATCAAAAGCAGCGTGACCAAGGGAGGTGATTCTTCCCCTGTGTTCTGCTCTTGTGATACCCCATCCGGAGTGCTGCATCCAGCTCTGGGGTCCCCAGTACAAGAAAAACAGGGAGCTGTTGGACCAAATCCAGAGGAGGGCCAGGAACATAATCAGAGGGCTGGAGCAACTCTCCTACAAAGACAGGCTGAGAGAGTTGGACTTGTTCAGCCTAGATAAGAGAAGGCTCTTGGGAGACCTTAGGGCAGCCTTCCAGTACTTAAGAGGCTTACAGGAAAGCTGGAAAGGGACTGTTTACAAATGCATAGAGTGATAGGACAAGGAATAATGGCTTTAAACTAAAAGAGGGGAGATTTAGATTAGATATGAGGAAGAAATTCTTCACTACAAGGGTGGAGGGGCATTGGAAGAGGTTGCCCAGAGAATCTGCGTCTGTCAACTCCCTGGCAGCGTTCAAGGTCCGGTTGGATGGGGCTTTGGGCAGCTTGGTCTAGTGGGAGGGTGTCCCTGCCCATGGCAGGGGTTTAGATAGGTTTAGATAGATGGTCTTTGAGGTCCCTTCCAACCCAAACCGTTCTCTTGATTCTGTGACTCTATGAGCTCAGCCCTAAGCACCATTCCAGCACTACATATGCTGCATTTGCTAATGTGATGGCCACATCTAAAATAGTTGCACCCTTTCAATGGGGGACAAGCATTGTATTACTGTAGTGTCACATACTGCATGTAATGATCTTAGATTTGGGAAGCAAAACCTGGAGGAAAACTGTGTTCATTAAGTAAATACACATGGTCTTACAATGCCTTTCCCCCCCCTCTACCCTCTGCACACCAAAACAATCCTATTTTGGTTGTTTTATACTGCACCATCAAAATCGACATCCACATTTGGCTGATCCACATCAGGAACTCTCCGCCATCTCTCTGAATCCAGGTCTGCAATAACAGAGTCAAAGAAAGCTATTGCTTCTCTTACATCTGAATTGGACTGTGGGCTTTTTCTCTCTATGGATGCCTGTTGATCAGAGAGAGGGAATACAGAGTTAGCTAAAGGTTGGTCACAATGATTTCTTAATGAGTAAAATATATAAGAAAGCTGCAAAAATTGTATTTGATTCCACACTTCAATATGTCAGAAAAGGGGACAGGTCCAGACTATTCCAGAGTTTGTGGTCATCAAAAAAAGAGGGGACATTAGTATAACAAATGTCCATTTTGCTACATGCTCAACAGCAAACATCTTCCATTTGGGCACTGCTAGCAAGGCATTATAAAATCCCTCAGAATCGTCATATCAGGCCATTTAATTAGGTGGCTGAGTGACAGCTGAGCTTTTAGGCCAAATTTATTCTACCTAGCAGTAGGCACCTAATGAGACGCACATCAGAGATGTAGTCATGCAGGGTTCCTTCTGTAATTAATGTAGGGCTCCAGTACCTTCAGAGGATGAGTCAGGCCTTAGGTAGGCTGAATTCCCTTCTGCAGGCAGCTCTTTCTCTTAGCTGCAAAGGGATTGTGGGGTAACTTGGTTACTAATTTAAGCATCTTATTAAAATGCCTAGGTTAGGTGAAATGAATCCAAATCTAAATTGCTAAAGTCTTTTTGAAATGGAAAAGGACCGTGTGTGCTAAAATACAAGTCATTCAACACTGTGATAATTCCCACAGGAAAGCCACAAGGTTTAAAATTAGGAGCCTGTGTTGATAAAAAAAAAAGAAAATGCCTGTCTATAAATGCTGAAGCAGTCATAAAGCCTCAGTTAGCAATTCTGTAGGTCTATATGGGATGAATACTTCTTGCCAGGCTCTACCTAATGAAGGGACGCATATTTTCCCCACTAGCCCAAGATAAGTGTATTGTCAGGCAGCAACAAGTCAGAAAATCAGTAGCTTGGGTTTCAAATGTAGCAAAGGATAAATGCTGTATCACATCTCTGAAGGACCAGCTTGTTCCCTGTTCTGTGGAGGCAGAGCGATGAGCTAGCTTATTCCCCTTCTGACATTATGGGTTGATTGACATCCTCAGAAGTGCTAACAGATAGCTTATACCACACATATGCTGAAAATAGTGACTGTTATTATGACTAAGCCCTTATTGGTTAAAAGACATTTTAAAGAGATGCCTATGTATTTCCAGCATCTGGCCCACCTGTCTCATTATTTTCTCTCACTAGACACAGGTGTCAAATTTTGAATCCACAGTCAGCCTTCAGTCCAGATCCCAGGAATCTTTGGATTCAACCTCCCATAAGGACAGGGTTGTCTGGACAAAGTACCTTCCCATTAATCATGCAGCAGGTAGAAGAAAGAAGTGAATTTCAACTGACAGGTAATTTAACACAAACACGTAGCTAGGGACAAAACTATTCAAGCCTGGTGATAAGACAAACCTTGCAATATGTGAACAAAAACTTTGTAGTTAGGAAGCAGAGTATTCTGGCTATGCTAGAAGTCTTCTTGCCCCTTGCCCGATTTTTGCAAAACCAGGGCTGTACAGCTGTGACATTGCCATTTCTGTTGGCAAGAACGACTCATATAGGTGCCATATCCTGCTGATGTCCCTGTCTGTTCCTGAGGAGATGGCTCATGGAGTTTGCATGCCAGCCAGTACCAGGGCTCTTCATACGTAAGAGCTAGCTGTCCACAGTCAGGTGACAGCACTCTTAGCCTCACCCTGTGGGACATTCACTTGTTTGCCAATGCATTTTTGTTAAGTAGTATTTTCAGTGACAAGTCTCAGAAGTTCACAAACCTGTATGAAGCCTAGTTGTGCAGAACCTATTTCCCAGCCTCCTGGTTCATGGTTGTAGTACTAATTTTTTTCCCACCTGGCTGATGGTTAGTCATGTACCGGTCTGCTACATCATTGTTCATCTCATCAGGGGAACCAGCATGTTCTAAATCACCCCTGCCTCAAGCCAATCTCTGCGTGACAGTGCACTAAGTCAGTTCACAGGCTGTAGCTAGAGTGCTGAGATTCATCTCATGGCACCACTCTCCTACATCTCAGTCATTCTCTCTGGATGTTCCCTTGGCCCTAAAGAGTCATGTGTTTATAAAATCTGCCTTCTCTAGCCCACTGAGCTGAGCACTGTTCCCTACTATTAATTCTATCTTCTGACATTCACCATTCAAAACATTAGAAAGATGACATAAAGCCCAATAAAACCAAATGAAATATTCTCACTGACTGAATGGGTATTAGATCAAAACATAAACTTAGAAAATGTGCTATCTAGCCCTAAACATGCGAGCCTTGTCCTTTGGTTAAGCAATGCCTGAGACAGAGTGCAGCTTCAGCCATTGACATTCTTCTGTGGCAGAACATCTAAATGTGGTAATAACTTTCTGGTGAAGTCTACCCGGCCTAATCAGTCAGTCAGCCACATATCCCTTCTTCCCACCATCCCCATTAGTATGCATCCAGCTTAAAGACTGCACTAGGTAACCTGTGAGTCTGCTGTCAATGTCATGTTTGTGGTCACATTGCCTCAACAGATCACCCCACCTGCTACAGTCCTTTCTGTTGTCCTCACTGATCAAGCCTAGAATCATATCAGTGACTGAACTGGCTAGACACATTGAGTCTATGAACTGCAACCAGGAAGAAGCTTTACGCTCTAGGATACATAGAAATAGTCTGCATCAAAGATAATATTTTAGTTTTATTTTTGTGGTATCATTACAGTGAAAGGTGAAGAATTATACCGTCTCAAAGTGACCTGCCAACTTATTAATTAACAGAGAAAGGAACTCTTAAGAATTTATCATGCCCTACAACCTATCAGTAGAGCTTGCACTGATGTTAAGTGTAGCACTGACAAACCATCTGACCAGTCAGAAAAAGATTCTATTTCTTTCAATGAATTAACAATTATTTTGTGTAAGTAATTTTATACCAATTAAAAGGCTGCCAGTAAACTTAGGGAGTACTGTGCTTGTCAGTCATTAACCTGTCAGTCATTAAGCTTGTCAGTTATTAATAACCGTTGTGGAGAATTCTGAGGCACTTAAGTAGCATGTCAGAGTATTGAGAGAACAGCTGTCTCTTTCGTAACATGTTTTCAGATACTTCCCATACTCTTATACCTCTTTCCTTCACCTAGTTTCTCTTCTCTTACACAAACATAGACATATACATTTCTTTCCACAACCAGTCATTCATACTTAATTTCACACCACCTAGAAAGAATCTTAAGGTATTTAACAGCTTTTCAAATAATGTAACAGTAAAAAGTCAACTGGATGACAAAGAAGAAAATCAACATAAGTCATATTTGCTTTAGGGCTTAGGACCAAGCACATGGCAAAAATTCTAAGAAATTACCTTAGAAGACTCTTTGGATGGGAGTGGAAGAAATGACTTCTTTCCAGTTTTGGATGATTTTGTGGACATTGGGGAATCTGCAGTCATATGCATGGATTTCAAATTATTGATGTTCTCAAGATATTTTTTCCTCAAGGCTAAAAGATCCTGTAAGTACTTCAAGCAGTCCTGAGTCTTAGAATACATCCAGTCTCTGTCTTCCTCCTTTGGCTGGAAGCAAGAGTCAATGCTGGTTGTACTTTTGCATTTTTTTAGTGGTTCACTAACTTCCTCCTGTTCCCCTCCAAGGACGTACATAGAAGTGCTGCGGATCAATCTCACTGCAAAACCTGTGCCATCACAGTAAGGGATGTCATCTGTCACATTTCTTCGTTGGGAGTTGGGGTGAAATATGGAGTGGATCTTTTTTAACATAATGTGTCACTTCCTCCCCTTTATATCTTTTCTCTTTCGGCTCCTTAATTTAACCTCAGACTTGGTAAACAGCAGCTGTTACTCTTGCCCTCAGCAGACAGACTTAGAGTAATGAGGAAAAAAACCCCACCTATTGCTGCACAAAAGTCTTTCAGTCTAATACATTGTGAAGAACGTGACGGTAACGCAGAAGTGTGATGTCTATTCCATTTGTGTCAGTGAAATATCCTTCCCCCGGTTTAAAATACAGTGCAGGAGGCCAAATGTCATGCTTTGACCTTTTATTTGACTGTCGCTCCCCAAAAAAACCATCAGAAATTCCCTTTTCCGCGTTGCTGCCTCCGCTCTGCCCTGTCCCCGCCGCTGTCACCCCCGCGGTCCCCTTCACCGCCTACCGCCGCCGGCCGGTGGTCGCCGGGCGCTGACCGTGGTGCTGAACCTCTCCCGTTCTCCACCGCACATCCATCCGCCTCCCGGGATGGTGGAGAAGCTGGGAGGGGGCGGCAGACGGGCAGGCCTCTGCGGGGTAGTTTTTTTTCGGGAGAGCTTCTTGAGATCAGCCTTGACAGGGACAAAAAGTCTGAGTGGGGAAAGATGGTTTCTGGCGGGTGGAGTTCAGCTGCAGAAAGAAGTCTCTCTGGGTTTCACCCGACAGTAACCAGGAGATGGGTACAGTTACCGGATACCTCAGCACTACTAGGAACAAAGTGGATTCAAATGTCAGGCTCTGTTACACTCAGTACAAAGATGCCCTGTGTAAGGTATGCCGTAAAATAAAACACGCTTCCAAAGTACTCCTCCAGCAAAGTACTGCAGTCAGAAACCTAGGCGTTTGTATCTTTCCACATTAGTTCTTCTCCTAGATTAATGCAAGACGATTTAATGCAATGGTTTTGATGACTAGTTTTTGGCTGAAAGTTACTGGTAACATTGAGTATTATTGGTACAATCAAGAGATGCTGGTGTTTGTGACTGTGTGACAGCGATGCATGCGTTAGAGATGAGATAGAGAATTTGGTCATTTCTCAGGACTAAGACAATCAACAATTTTTTTAAAGCAAGCAGCAATATCCACATTTACCATGTTCAAAAGAATTTTCATAATTCATCCTGCTCAGGAATTGAGTGCCTGAGAAAATAATTATTTTGAAAGCACATGAATATCTCCCTGGAGACTCTACTAAGCAAATTTCTACTAATGCCTCTGGAAGTGTTAATTGAAGGTTTAAGCACCCTAAGAGCTGTAGGATCTCAACAGGGAAGATAAGTTCTAATATAAATTTACATCCATTGCCTCGGGAATTCTGATTTACCAGATGCTAAAGATATCCTGCCACCATCTTAAAGCATTTATTTTGTTCCTTTTAATTGTAGCTAAAGTTGAAATTTCTTTATAACATAACTAAAGTAAATGAGGCAAACTAACTCTTTGCCAGTTTTTCAACCTTCCAATGCTAGCATAGAACAATTCCCACTACAGATGAGAACAGCCTAGAGATTTTATTTTAAATACATTCAGTTGTTTGAGATACAGTAATTGTATAGATGTATTCCATTATTGATTATCTCCAAAGTCCCACTCAGTCTCACAACTAGGTAATAGATAAAGTTGACTCTGTGCTATTGCAGACCATTAGAACTATGAAAAGGGATGAGATCTCTCCCCAGAATTGCATGCCTGAGAGAAAATTTCTGGTCATCAATACTAGCATATAATAATCATCATCATCCCATGTATAGATTGATTTCCTTTTCAGAGCAAAAGGTTACAAGGGATTTTACTTTATTTTCCTGAATGAGTGAGGTAAATATCTGTCATAAACATTCCAGACACTGTTTACTAAGTAAGTTACAGAAATTAGATTGTTCCAGAATATCCCTATTAAAAATACTTAGATCTGCTACACGGGATACTGGTCTTTGGGTATAAACATGATACAATACCAGTGAGCCTCAGAGAGGCACTCTTAAGTGACAAAACCTGTAATTCAAGAAAATCAGTGCAAGTTCAAGGAATTATTGACAAAGACTCAAGTCAGTGAGGTTAATGGGAACTCCACATAACAAATGCTTATAGGATCAGACATTGCCTTTCAATAGTAGATTGATTTCTAAACTCATCTGGACTTGCAAAGAGATACCGGGAGCAGGGGTGGGGAGGG
>VZTU01007177.1:505535-530976 GCA_013400835.1 Zapornia atra
CGGGGGGTGGTGGAGGGGAATCTCCAAAGAGTCTGTTAATTAAACAACAACAACAACAACAAAAGATACATATGTGAAGAGTAAATTTGGTTATATACTCCATGATTTGAAAAACATTTCAGATGAAACATAAATTTTCCTATGCCATTCTTAAAACATATGCTGGCATCTTACCTATTTTAAAAAGCTTTCAGGACCTTGAGAATGTTCTCAATTTCAAGCATGCTCATTCCCCATTTTAAAAAAAAATCTTGCTGGTCCACATTCATTCTGTGCCAACATATGTGTGGTTCTCAGTGTTCACAGTAGTGTTAAAATAAGGAAAGATGAATAAATACATTAGATAATACTGTAGCTGCATTATATACTAGAATTTCATTTGGAATAACAAAGGGTCATTTACAATTATTTCAGGCAGGGATATTTTATTCAATGCATTGGTTATAGACAGTGGGTATAAAAAAATCTTCCTCTCCTATTGTAAAATTAATATTAATTTGTTTTCTTCAGAAAATCTATTGTAGTTTAATTAGCTCCATGGATTTAAGAAGTTAAAAGAAAAAATAATGGATGTATTTAAAATGTCACAAATGTCTCTAGTGTGTTTTGTGAGAAAAGGAATGCCCTATGTCTTTTTAAGATATTTTCTTATAAAGCATTTGCATTGAAACATGGTTCCTGAGTAATGCTTTATTTATTTATAGTCAAACCCTTGTCCCTGTGTACCTGTGAGTGTTCCTACTTCAGTAAATAGCAAGGCAATTGTAATTCAGTCACCACAGATCACAGGTCTCTTCCCCAGTGTTACTTCTGGGGACTGAATATGCTGCTGTTTATTTAAGGCAGCTGGTAATTAAAAACCACAGTCTTATTCAGAAATTATTTCCTTCTGCACACCGACACTCATCAGATAAAGACTGTTTAGTTTGTTATTCAAAGTACCAAATTGATGGGCAGCTATTAAATCATAAATAAAGACCTCCCAAAGAAGGAGCTTGTGAGAAGCAGATCAAATAGACCACACTAATCAAATAGACCACACTAAATATTTAATGGCATCTAAGATTACTAACTTTGACAAGGCAATGCACATACCTTGTTTCTTCATTTGACTACTTGAATCTGACTGTACTTACTCAATATTTTTTATTTCAGATGACTACCTCTATTACTGCTTTCAACTTTTCTGTTTTCATTGTGTCTAGCAGAGTGATCTAAGATCCACAGACCACTATCCAATCACTCCCAAAACTGTTTTTATTATCTAACCCTGGAATTCTGGCAGTTGCTGAGCCATCATGACTGGGTAGGAAAATCAAGCTAGAAAATCCAATTTATGTGTTCGGTTTAGCTCAACTATACAATTTTACAAACCCCCATAAAATCAAATTTATAAGTATATGCAATTTAAAGAAAATCACACATCTTTTAAGTTTTTCACAATAACTTGTCACATGTGTGTCGTTGTTACCTCCATATACCTCCAGAATAACATGATATCATGCATATATATCTATCCACTTGATAGCTACATTTCACCCAAGTGACTGATACAAAGAAGTGTCAAACCATCCTTGAAACAAAGTAAAGCTCTGACAAGGCACTAGTCTCTATCGGAAAGTTCTATCAAGCCATTGTATCTCATTCAGGATAATATATTTTGTTATATTTCAAAAATTAAAGTGAAAACACTTTATTTACTTTTTATTTAGTGAAAAACATTCATACTTAGAAAACATGTGAGTGGATAGTAAAATTATTGACCCCCATGTTATTTCAGATAACTCAGAAACTAAAGCAAATCAATCCCTGTTGAACTCTGCCATGCCTCTATATAGCTATATAAAACAGTCAACAACAGAGGAAAGCAGAGCAAACAATCAGAACAGGTATCTACACTTTGCTACCTAGTCCCTTACTATTTACCACTTTGTACGTTCCCTTCAAGTTTTTCAGACACACACAAGAAAATACCTAATTTCCTAGACATTTAAGGGAAAATCAATAAATGTAGGAATGCTGAGACAACAGCTCGATACTAAAGAAAAATAACATCCCAAGGTTTCATACCCGCATATGGTGGTTGTCATGAAACTTACTGTTTCAAAGACTGCACATACCCAATATGTGGTATTCCCAAACCATAGATCAGGTGCTAAATGTCAGTGCTTTTGGTGAGTGGCAAGTTAGAGGTGCAATACCACAGGACTCCTACCTTTCATTGACTTAAAAGGAAAGATGGAAAAAGAATGGACCTTGCTATCAAGCGAAGAATAATCCTCAGGAATGGTTGTTTCTTCTCTTTCAGCCTGTGAAGGTAAGAGTCTGCAGAAGTTCTGCTTGATATTCTTCATCTTTTGGGAAGTTCTCAAAGTAAGGGTGAGGAGAGCAATTCTGATACCATGGATTTGAAATAGCTACAATTGCTTCTCTGAGGCATGAAACTGGAGGAATTCAGTTTCCCAAGAATAAAGATTTTCCTCTTAGCTGATTTAGATGTAAATGCAGTGAAATCTAGATGTACTGCCAATGCTGTCACCCGGGCAACACTGACCTGCAAAACCGGCTGACTCAGAAAATTGAGGCTACTGTCAGAGGAGGAATAGAAATTTTTGTAAATCTGCGGCTTCATCTTCCCATCTAATCTAAATTTGAATCTAAGTATTTCCATTTGACTTAGACTCTGCATATTCTCCATAAATTTTCACCACATGTAAAATTTGAAGTCATTGAATAGGTTTTGTTGCAGCATAGGCACTGACTCTGGCCAACCAAAGCAGTGATTGCATTCCTATCAGGCATAAGATAAAGGAATGTCATTCATGTACAGAGGAATGCTTAGGAGATAATTACACAAATGGGATATCAGTTGATTTTAATTTTGACTTTCCATTTGTTATCCTGGTACTGCTGTTGGGATTGCATCCTATGACAAAGTAATAAAATGCACTCTAATGAAACAACCCCTGCTCTAGAGCTGTTCCTATAGCTGTTGCTTGGCAGCGTTTTCAGAGGGTGAGAGGTTACCACACTTATCCCCCACTCTATCTAGCCTCCTCTTTCCCTTTGCTTCCCTGAATAACCCTGCTGTCATTAAAAACTCCATCTGTGTGACAAGCTTGACAAGGGAACTTTGTCTTGTCTTCTGTCACACAGGGTCAAGGGACAACCAGTTGGCCTTGCTTGTTTCATTGGAAGAATTTGTGTCCTTTTAGTAGGAACACTGTTAGGACCTTTCAAAGCTTTGTTAGTCTTTGTTGAATTACTTATTGCCTCTCCTCTTGAGTCTTTTGTTCCAAAGATGGCTGAAGAATTATTGTGATGTCTAGCTTGTTGCCTGTCACATCCATTACCCATTGATAAAGTCTTTGCCAGGAGAATGTGATAAATAGCTAAGATTCCTTCATGATGGCTCAATGAGGAATGGATGTTGTAAGCAGCAGTTCTTCAAATTAGTTTGTAGAAGACAAACATTTAAATCACCTTTCTGTCCTGATCTTTAACTGGATCATCTGTTTCTCATTCCAATTAAATTCTAATACACTATTTCTCCTTCCCACACAGGCAGCCTATGGGAGGATTTATGAGAGGAGACAGTCTGTATCTTTTTGTAAGTCAGAGTTGCTGGACCATATCAATCATTTCCAGGCAAGTCCCACTCATGATGCTTACAGATATTTTCAAGCAGGGTGATTATTAACCAGGATTGGCAGGAGCAGTCTTTGTTGCCTCTCCCTGAGTGGTCAGTAAAGAAATGGGAGAATTCAGATTTCACGTTGTTCTTGCTCATTTGCCAGTTTTAACAGGAAATACTGTTGCTGGTAAATGTGAATTGTTTCTCCTTGGCTAGTTTGATCTGCTTCTACTTGCTTCGCACATACCCTTCCACTGGTCTTGTGGTGCAGCCTTGCCAAACTGTATTCAGTAAAGTGTCTTACTGAATTGTGGTCAACGTCCAAGTGGAGACCAGGGACAAGTGGTGTTCCTCAGGTTGGTATTGGAACAGGTGCTGTTTGACATTTTTGTCAGCAACATGGACTGTGGGATGGAGTGCACCCTTGTCAGGTTTGCCAACCGCATCAACCTGTGTGGTGTGGTCAACACACTGGAGACAAGGGGTGCCATCTAGAAAGACATTGGAAACAGTTTCCTCAGAGAAGCTGTGGCTGTCCCCTCCATGGCAGTGTTCAAGACCAGGTTGGATGGGGTTTGGGCAACCTGGTCTAGGGGAGGGTGTCCCTGCCCCTGGCAGGGGGTTTGGAACTAGATGATTCTTGAAGTCCCTTCCAACCCAAACCCGTCTGTGTTTCCATGATTCTAAGACTTCTTTACACATCCACTGGAGCTAATCAGATACAACAGGAACATTCAGAAGAATTTGCTGCAGTGGAAACAAATCTCAATCTATCATCCCTAATTCTTCCTACATAAAGAGAAATCCAATTCTCTGAAAACATGAGACAGCAAAAAGTGAGTTGATATTTCAATTTAATTTACTTCAGTTCACCTTATTGACTTCAACAGTGTGCAGAACACTATCTTTTATCACTCAGCTGTCACTGTTCATTTTTGCATAGTGAATATGGTTATGTCTATTGAGGTACTTGCAAAATATGCACTTATATTCCTCCACAGTGTGTCTGGATTTTTGGCTGTGGATATCAAGAATTGTTTTTTGGTGGCTGGGTGTTTGGTTAGGGGTTTGGTTCTCCTTTTTTGGGGGGGATGTTGAAGGACAAAGGTAGAGAAGAGGTAGGCTAATCTTGCAAAAGTGACCTCCACAAGTTCACAGATCTCTTTTATTTACAGAGTTCACTGCTGTTGCAGAGACTGCAATGTCTTTACAGTTTCCAACAAGTATTCTGTTGTTTGTGTCATGGGATAACTCCAGCTGGCAGCTGAGCACAATGCAGCTGCTCACTCGCTCACCCCTGTTGGGAGAGGGAAGAGAATCAGAAGAGTGAAAGTGAGAAAACCCATGTGTTGAGGTAAAGACATTTTAATAGGGAAAGCAAAAGCCACACACACAAGCAAAGCAAGACAAAGACTTCATTCACCACTTCCCATGGGCAGGCAGGTGTTCAACCATCTCCAGGAAAGCAGGGCTCCATCACACATAGCAGTGACTTGGGAAGACAAACACCATCACTCTGAACATTCCACTTCCTTCTTCTTCCCCCCGCTCTATATGCTGAGCATGACATGAGATGGTGTGGAATATCCCTTTGGTCAGCTGGGGTCAGCTGTCCCGCATGTGTCCCCTCTCAGCCTCTTGCTGACCGCTAGCCCACTCACGGGCAGGGCAGTATGCGGAGCACAGAAGGCCTTGGCTCTGTATAAGCACTGCTCAGCAGTAATGAAAACATCTATATATTATCCACACTGTTTTCAGTGCAAATCTGAAACACAGCCCCATACTAGCTACTAAGAAGAACATAAACTCCATCCTGGACAAAACCAGCACAATTTATTCCATCTTTTTGACATATCCTTGAAGATGTGATTATAAGCCAGCTTACAGTTCTAAAGCATGTGAGAGAGAAGGGATTATCAAGAGCTCTTGACAGGATGATTGCAACCTGGAAAATGTTGTTCTCCTGAACCCCCATGAAAATAATTTTTATTTAATTCAGAAAAATGAAATCTGAAAATACAGATTACCATGCAGAGACCAGGTTTGCTTCCTGCCATGCCTGAGGCCATGGGCTGGGCTCACAGCTTGTGCAGTACACCCGACTACTTCCTGTACATCTGCAGAATGCCCTGCTTGGGTTTAAGTAAAAGACAACACCCACCTCAGTGACCTGTCCTCCTTTCCTGCCTGAACTACACTGCTCCTCCCAAACCTCGGAGTCGCTGTGGGTTGCGTGGCTTTTCTTACTCCTTTAATTTTCTTGGTCTTCTCAGTTACAGTTTGGAACAAGGAGGGTGCTTGCAATGACTTTATTCCCATGAAGGAGGATGCTTGCAATGAGTTTATTCCCATGAACTGCTCCTTTTGCACCTTTAAATTTCACCACTAGATGGAAGTCTTGACCTCCAGAGTGACTCTGGTAGATCCCCGACCACGCAATTGCACACCAGAGTGTCTTTGCGAGCTGTTTATTTGCACCGAGTCAAAAATTTAAGTAACGAATAGCTGATCTGAGGTATTTCTGTGGCTCACCCATTCGTAAATGGAAGGCATAAACCTTCCAGGTGTGGTGGCGTTCTCAGATAAAACTGCAGACATAACCAGGGCTATGTAAATTCTGACTAACGAGATGGAGCTAGATAGGACTGACTGTGGACAAGCAAAGAGAAGAACAGGATCACAGCTTCCCGCCATTCTCAGCAAAGAGGGGTAGTCACCGGTGACAGTTGGGTTTGCAAAGCCTGTTGGAAGTAGCACTGAGCGTCCCAGCACAGTACTTAGATCCCAGGACATAACATAAATAGTGGCTCTATTTATGTTTCCTACAACATTTCTGGTTGCAAGCACCACACGAATGAATAGCAAGTTTTCAGTTGTTTCTGTAAGAAATTTCTCACCAAATACTTCCTATAAATGAATATTTTTAACATCTTATTTCCAATTGGCTCACTGTGAATTTTTATGTTCAGCATTCAAGGTGTTTAGTACATACAGCTCTCATGGGATCATAGTAGCTCGTAGTAATGGGATATGAAGTGCTGAATACTCATGATTATGAACTCAGAATTCTCTTGTGGAGAAAACTCATGTTGGCTGTTAGCCAACATCAATGAGATCAATGTGAGATATTTCTGTTCCCGAGTGCCAAGTCAGATGCTAAGAACCCTACTGCTTTACCAGGCAGCAAATACACTTCAATGTTTAGACGACACAAACCGGAAACACAATTAATACAAATTTGCTTAGAAACTCAGAAAGCTATTCCTGAAAAGAATTTCTGATGCTCTTGTGTCTTTAGCCCTTACTTTTATAAGTCCATGGAGAGATCCAGAGGCAAAAGAGTGAAGTTTCTTGTTTCTTGCTCTTTATATTTTTAATACAATTTCAAAAATCTGATGTAACCTTGCTGTCGATCTCTATGATTATTGTCACACACAGTACTACAACTATTATGTCTGTAGTGCTACTAAACTGCAGGGCAGATTAGGTGGTATCCATGTCAACCAGTGTCATGTGAGGCTACATCTGCACAGGTACCTCAGATAGTGGAAGTCAGACCTCTGGCTCTGAGGGCATCAGACGTAGCATGGATTACATGTACCTAAACAAATTCTCACTTTTCCCCCAGAATATTTGGCTTTGTCTTTAATGCCAAGCAGAAAGAGCTCTAGTCACCCAAATTACGATGGGTGCTGTTCAATGGAGCACTGTCTGATACAAGCTAAATATTAAAAAGCATGTATCCAGTGTGGACAATCGCAGGCTAGTCACCGTTCTATGGTGCCATGGACCTGTTTCAGCATAGCTCTTCAAGTCTAGGCCCTGGGCTGGTATAGATAAACCAATTCAAAGGGTTAACACACATTCAGTGTAGTCAAGGATATAGTGCACACTAGAACAAATCAGTACGGATTAGGAAAAACCCCACTTCTATAGATTTGATTTCATTATAACACACCTGGGAATTTCCCATTGCCATTTGCACGATTTGTGTGTAACACAGACAGCAAAACCAACCCTCTCATGGGCTTCACAGGCAGCTCCTTCCTCTTGGGGGTCTGCTAGAGGTTAGGATTGTGCTGTCATTACTCTAGATGTCATTACTCTAGATGTCATTAATCCGTTCTGTTCATTTGAGTCAATCTGTTTCATACCCCTTCTTGGTTTCATTGGGTGTCCTTTTTGTGGATTCAAGCAGAAAGAGGAATACATGCCATCTCCATAAAGCAGTTGCATTGTAAAAAGCAGTATTATTGCTTATTACAAGAAGGAGAATCCCTTATGTGTATCAGCTAGTGCACACCATATACATGTTATGTCAGCAGGACAAACTACTTAAAGTCTAACTATAGTATGTTTCAACTTCATAAAGATATTGTAAAAAAATTACTTTTCCTAGAAAATTGTTTGTTTGGTGTTGCCACAAGTAACACTCAAGGTTATTGCAGTTGAAAAGGACAGGAAATCTTGGGCTTGGGCATAATTTCTTTGCGTACACATTCCTGTGGACCATGCCCTAACCCATGTAGTGGAGCATGTGTGTTAGGGCATGGTCCTGCACCAGCTGGAGTTTCTTGCTAAGTTCACCTCAAATTCACTATTCCAGTATGATAGTCTGAATTAACAGTATTCAGCTTGCATGGATATCCTATATAATAATGAAGAAGGGAAAAAGTTATAGTTGAATGCAAAAAAAACCCCAAAAAACCCCAAACCTACAAAAGTACAAAATACTTTCAATTATTTTCTGAAAACAAATGCATTTCAGGTTGCCAGTGTCCCTTTAAGAAGTGCTGTTTAATGTGAATCCATTTGAGGAAAATAAGCAAAAGTGTCATATATAGTGGTATCAGCCTGGAATGAAGGATGATGCCACTGTATTTCATCACTGCTTTCCATGGTAAGGCTTGTGTTTACTGAATGGAATACTGTAAATAATAAATAAGTGGCAAGCTTCTATAAATAGCATCTTTATATTTTACTTATGATTTTCATTTTTACATGGTTTGCAGATGCCTCAGATTTTCCAAGCCGAAAATGCACGTCCCAGTCTGATGGATAATATTTTAATTAATATTTGCTTTGAGTTTTATTTTAATCTGAAGTTATAACACAGTTGTGTGAACATTAATTTTATGGGCTAAACCACTTAACTCTTTTCTTCCATTAGTGAGCCAGCTGCTGCCAAAACATTCAACAAATTCCATATATTCACAGTCTGTTCCTTAATGTAATTACTAATAAAGGTGACCACAGAAAAGTTTTTTTTTTACAAAGTTTAACATACTTTTACCAGTTGGAGATGTAAGTCAAAGGCTGCACTGGTTCCAACGTCTGATACAATTAGGTTAATGGCATGAAGCCACTGGAGTGTGGAGATGCAGGCAGACTGCTCTGTGCCCAGGAGTCAGAACCATGGTCATATTTGCCCTTGCTGTCAAAGAGAAGAGAACGACAGTGACAACAGTGGCTAGAAGGATCTTTCTGGAAATAAAAACTGTCAGGCTCTCCTTGCATTTTCACACCCGTAGGCAGCTGTCCTACAAAGTACTCCCACTTCCTAGAAATTTCAGTAGGTTTTTCTGGGTGTGGACAGAGAACTTTTCACAAAGAAAGCCTGAAAAACTTGTTCTGATGAAAGACATGAACTGCTGTGCTCCTCAGGTTGGAGTTTTTCCTTATGTAGGCACTAGCATGAGAACATAAGGAGAGAACAGAGTTAGATCTCCCTGCAAGGAAGAACCCAACTCAAAGGACTTGAATATCCCCAGAAAAAAGGCTCCTACCATATTACATTTTTTGCAGCTGTCTTCCTCAGTGTCGGAGTTTTGTCCCTATTTTCTTCTGCTCCCTGCCTCCAATTTTGTGGCGCTTTTCCCCCCCTGTAGTTTCTACCAGCAAGCTGTGTTTTAGTTCAGCTGTAACAAAGTAAATACTGGAATAAGCTGTCCTCCTTGGCCATTTTTTATGGCTATATAATGGCTTAACATACTCACCCTTCAAGTTTGTGATCAAGATCAAAGATGGCAAGTTTGATGTCACATCTATATGCTCCTCCCACAACTGATTCTCTCCTACAGAAGTGAGGATACAGACCATTTCCATTTTGAACAACACCTTCTTGTCATTTGGACTTGCCTGTGTATTATATGGAAATCATTACTAAGTATTACCGAAGAAGAACCTGTTTTATATAGACATAAACCCTACTTTCATTAGGGCAGTCAGATTTCAGTTATTTATAGACTGGTTTTAGCTTTTTAACTTCTCATCAGCAAAAAAAAAGTATTCTCAGTCATAATCTTGTTCTTTTTTCATGTCCAAAAGAGGAAGGACTGGAAAATCCAGAGCGGGTTAGGTGGAATATTCTCATTAGTTGAGATGAATGATCACCATGCGACCACCCATGCAAGAGTCAGACTGACTTCTCTCTATCCCTAATGGCCAGATGATGTAGTCTGTTAGGGATGTGCTATGCTGCATAAGCAGGATAAAATCTCAGTCACAGCCTTAAAGGAGCTTGAGATGCCTGGGGACAACCCCTTAAATATGAACCAGAAGTGCTGTGCAGGTGGAAGGAAGGTAGCTGGATATGACACCACAGTTCCAGAAACAGTCTGTGTTCACATGGCACTGCATCCATTTTGGGTTTTTTTCACAACCCTTGTTTCAGATGCACTTTTATGTGAATTGTCAGTGTGATTTGGGACTTGAACTGGCAAGTACACCTGGCTTGGGAGCACCCTCCCCAGATGGGGGATCTTGGTACTGTGCTCCATTCCCAGGAACAAACGTCCCTTCTGACATCTCCCCTCCACAGAGATGGATGGGGAAAGATCAGACAAGGACCTCTGCCAGCACCACAGGAGTGGGGGTCACATTAAGGACATTTAATTGTCGAGTGGGAAAGGAAACACTCAATAGTTTTTTAGCACATAGGCCTAGGTTCCCACTGAGCAACAAAAGCTGGAGTGGATTTCTAATGCTCTAAGAGCAGTTCTTTTCTTCTCTTGCCCATGTGTAGCTTCAAAGCAGTGAAAAAGGAAGACCAACATTTAAAGAGAGATATTCTTACAAAAGAACTCTCAAGCTACTAGAGACTTTTACTGTAACTCTAATGCCCCCAGGAGTCCTGAGAATTTATTGTAAAATGGAATTCGGAAAGACACCAGTAGCACCTTGCCTTCCTTGCAGCTGCTCTCTGTCTGCCCTGGTCACTCTGCCGGAACTGATTGGTGACCCATGAAGATCAATGAAAGATCACAGCCACAGCTCAGCATCCCGACAAACCACTTGGCTGGTCATTGTCATCTAGAAAGTAATAATGTGAATTTTATGGTTCAAGACATGAAATCTGCCTTGCCAGTACATACAAGGGCTATTGATTTCACTAACTCAAAGCAGTGAAATTTGCTGTTTCAGATAACAGCCTATTTGCAAAAAGTGTGCTGCTCTAATACTTGGAAACGAACAAACTCCTTTGAAGGTAAATCAGAGGACCTGCTTCTCTTCACTGGCTTTGAAGGGACTCCAGATAATTTTTCAAATGTCTAAACTTCATCACTTTGACCACTTGACTACAAATCTTCTCCAACAATGTGGGAGTGAGGGACATCTCCCAGACCACAGCCACAGTCCTCCAGCACCATATCCCTAGTGCTGTGCAGGCAGGCAGACAGGCAGACTATGGCCAAGGGCCTTACTGCAACAGCTGTAGCAACACCCCATCTCCTGTCCCCTGGGCAGGGCACTCAAAATCAGGGGAGGTCCGTTCTGTCCAAGGGGTTTTTGCTAACCCATGGTGCAGAGGAGTGAAGGCTGATCCTAGTACATTTTTTAACTGCATGAAAAATAAAAGAAAGCCAAGTCATAAGTGAGTAGCAGCCCTAAAATTAGCTCAAAAAACAAATGTGATTAATATAATGGAAAGGTTTCCTCTTACAACCAGATCTGTACAAATAGTGAGAAAATCAAAGAGCAGCGTCTCTGTTACAGAGAAAGAAATATTCTGTTACTAGGGATGCTGTTGAAAGTAGAGCTTGCACTTGGCAAATAAAGAGATCAGATTAGCAGCAGGATTCATAGCCTTTTAGATTTACTGATGTACGCACAATAACAAAGACAACACTCTTACAGCACTTTGTATCAGCCCTGTGTAAACATCACCTAGCGATATACCTCAACAAACCCTTGTATCTTCTTAAAGCCCCAGAACAACCTAGCTTTAACCAGACAGCTGCTCTGTGGGAAGTTTGGCTTCCCTCTATGTCCAGACTTTTGCCTCCCCTACAAGGTTGCTAGATATGGCTGTGGTCTTCTGTCACTCACGCTGGAAGAGAAACCTACAGCAGATAAATCTCTATCTAGTTATTGGACTGTAAACCACTGCTGGTTTTTGTTGGCTTGTGAAATGATCCAGAGCCCACACTCAGTTCCCCGAGCCATCTAATACCCTTTCCACAGTCATTGTGAAATTAGTCACAAGCTATACCATAAGCTTCCACCATTATCACCCATTAAAATTCTTCCTTACTTAGAGAATGTTTAAACACATGTTATTATATCATGGCTGATATAATCATGGCTGACAATGTGGGTGGGGAGGTGAATAAGACTTTTTTGGTCCATTTACTTCTTCCAGTGCCCAAAAGCTTTGCCAAAAATGCAAGAAAGGAAGCAATCACTCAAACAATCCAATAAACATTTTCTTCATGTGGGTGATCTCACGATACAGCAACCACATTAACTATAATAGTTACTAAAAGAAACTTTTCTACCCCAGAAAAATGATCTTATCCCACAAGAAATGTTTGTCTAGCAGCAATAGGCAATATGTTAGGACAATCCCATTAACTGTAGTTTATTGGTTAGTATTATAAAGCTCCTTCAAGAATGGGGAATTTGGAGGCATCTGTCTATACAGGAGAATACTATCATAAGCGTGGACACAGTTTCCCTACCACCCACATGTAGGCTTCTTCTCTAGGAATGAAGAGAAGCGTCATGCAATGTGAATCACCCTGAGGATGCCTGTCTTTCTCCATTGAGTAAGGAGGGCAGATGACTATGTCACCTAAGCTCCTCTCCAAACAGTGCTCAGAAGAGAGCCTAATAATAAACAAAATCAATTCTGTCCTATACCTGTTTGGTATGGTCACTGTTCAGCTGGAATACAAAATGGAGCTGCACACAGGCCTTCACTCAATGAACTTACTCTCTGTTTTAATGCATACACAATCTCCACTCTCTTTCAAATCTTTAAAACAAAGCACCTCCTTTCAGCTTTTCCCCAAGTGGAGCCCTCTATCCTTGTATGCTGGGCTGGTGACTAACGCGTCTGGCTTTTTTTTACCTGTAACTTAACACTGCTAAATTCTCTGGACAACGATCTGTTTCTCTCATACATTCAGCTCAAACTTCTGATGAGAGAGAGTGGAAGGAGAAAATGACACAGCCCTTTATTTACAGCAGTACAGCTTTTCCTGTACTCCTGTGCTACCTTATGCAAAATCTTCTCCAAGCTTGAGCTGACTGTCTGAAGATAATAGATTCTAGAACTCAACAGTAAGAGGTATTTTTTGCTGTGGCTTCTGGAAAGCACCAGGAAAAAAGTGTATTTTTGAGGAACATGAACAAATAAGCTAGGGACCCTAAAAGTGGGCTAAAGAAAGTCCAGCTGTGGCAGATACTAAAAAAAAGAAGAAAGAATCTTCTAAAAAAATGTCATCCCCATAGGGATATGAGCCAAAAGAAAGGTGGGAAGATTACAATTTATATGAAAATTGGAGGAAAATAAAGAGATGATGGAACCTCGGATGGGGTGAAAGAATCCAGTTTTCCTATTAATCACTCCATCCTTTCTTACATGCTTGAGACCTTCCTTATCCTCTGAAACTGACATTTGAATTAATGGCTCGTATTCAAAGCAAGGACAGAGATGTAGATCTGGAAGAGTGCTGAGCATCTGTATTGCCCATGGACAAGCTCTGAGGATCTTGTCAGGTTTATATGAGAATTTAAACACAGATGTAGATACCTAACTTAAAATGGATAGGCTTGAAAGTGATTGTCTAAATGTGGTATGATATTTTATTTGATAAATCCCAGGTGAATAAACTTGGTATATGAATCATCGCTCCAGGCTCAGAACCTCTGGAGACCAGTTATGGGAGCAACTTCTGGGTGAAGAGAAGTAACTTGTAAAGCTTCTTTTCACTTTCTTTGAGGAAAGGCGAGTTCTTAAAAACATGTATTTTGCTGCTTCTTTTGACAGCCTTGAAATAAAAGTTTTATAAGCTTTTAGACCTTCTTTTTCTGTTGTTTTTCTTAAGTTTTTTTTCTGCTCTTACAGCTATAGCATTATTGTGGAAAATAGCTGAAGAGCAACAATTTATGAGATCAGTCCTGCAAATACAGAATACTGCCCATAGCACATATTCCAAAAATCCTGTGTAGATCCATAACATGCTATGCAGTACCAGACCACAGTAAATAGTCCCAGAAATGCCAGCATGCACACAAACATCGAAGGGTATAAAGGATGCACATATTCAAAATGAAATTCAACATTTTTACGTAGTAGTGTCATTTGCTGAACAGATAAAAACAATGAATGGTGCTGCCTTAGAGTGAAGATTAACAGCACGTTTTCAGACAATGAACATAACTGTTTCACTGGTTTCGTGCATTTCTGTTTTGCCCGGAATCTGTATCTAAACCATTTCATGGAAGTCACACACCATTTCTTTGCACATAAACAACATTCCTCACTCACGGACAAGAACATGCTGATCAGCTTCCTTGAATAGCTAGTTAAAGGAGAGATGATGAATTTATTCCCCGTTCTCTGTGGACTGGCATTTTTTTACACACTGACGTGCTGTGATGAGCACTTTACGATGCATAGCCGACTGGCTCTAATACCACTTGATCCTCTGTAAATTAAGAGGCAAGAGGCTGCAGCCTATCGTGTAACTCCATTACTGGGATTTGGATTAAGAGTGTCTTGCACATGTTATCGTCTTTCTTTGAGCTGCTACATGTTGAGAAAAGCTTTTGGAAACCTTTTCCTCAAGTGGTCCTTTTACTGCCCATCTGGGCTTTCTGAAAGGATCTGTTTGCCGGTGAGCTGCATGGGCCCAATCTGGGGGAAAGTCCAGCAATCAACAGAGGAAAAGAGTAAGTTTAGAAATAAATGTTTCCATTTAATTTCCATCTGCATTGCAAAACCTGATCCTGGCTACTAGACTAAATGCTTTTATTTGCATAATTATTTCTAGGTTTATCCTAAAAAAGATTTATGGTAGTGTTTACCCAAGAGATCTGTTATTAGTAAGTGTAACAGCGGGTGCAATAGCAGTTAGGCATTTTCCTTTCATCTTTGAAAGTTGGTGAGTTTTTGAAGTTTAAAGACAGCTTGCTTGTTCCTGCATCCTCCTTGGGCATGCGGCTTCCTAGGGCAGCAGATATCTCCTGCCTTGAGTCACACAGCCCCTGTACACCCGGCAGATTTGCCATGTGGAATTTTATGGGAAGGATAAAATTGATGGGAAGGAGGGAAATGAGAGTCTAGACCCCCTTCTCCCCTCTGCCACAACAGAGAAGCCAGACTGATGCCATTATTCCAGCTGTGGCCCAAAGGAAATGAGGCAGAGGACCAGTAGGACTAGGCAGGGCTGTGCAGGGACAGGCCAATTCCTACAGCATGATGGAGAACTGATACACTTCAGTCTAATTGTCGGGAACAGGACCTTCTTCTTCCTGAATGGCAGAACATTTAAATCCAGCTGCGTTTCTTCACACTTGTGAGTAGCTGGACTTCAGTTTGTGCATCAAATAGCCTGAAGCTAAGAGGTGCGTATTAGCTGGGCCTTGTCTCTTGACCTGTCTGCCATGATGATTGACACTCTTACCTTTATTCTTCCAGACAAGCCTTTTCCCTTGTATTGGGTTTGTGTGGCCTGCAAACCCAATCCATACCCCATCAAATCAAACCAACATTCTCAGAGAGGATATAACTGCCCAGCTCTGTAAAGGGTGATACCTATAAATCATGAGCAGCCAAGTCTAGGCAGTAGCACTGACAGCCACCGGTGTGTAGGTCTTGATAAATTCACCCACAAACTTTTGCTACATCACAAAACTCTGACTGAGACATATCAGAGCTGAGGACCACAACGATTAGATGATCTGTCACCCGCATGGTGCAGCTTTCCATGGGGGATGAAATTACAGTGTATCTGCTGCCAAGACAGCTTTCCTGTTCTGTTAAGGTTCTTTTCCCCACTGCTAGCTATGTGGTGCTAGCAGAATGCTACCAGAATGTGTGGCATCCACAAAGTCACATATCCTCATAGTCAAACTGTTACCACAGCTGGACAGAGGTGGGGTAAGTATACCTATGCTCTCATCCACCTTGCACACTCTTAGGATCCCCAGGTCTCTTAAATATCAAAGTTGCATCTTGAGATCTATCAGGGAAGTATCATTAGAGGTTTGCCCCATCCTTATGCTTTTCTTAAACATCTGGTTTTGGTCACTGAATGAGACAGATACTGAGCTAGATGGATCTTGGATATGACCTAGTAGAAGCTATTCTTATAGCCTCTAATAAAATAAGATTGCAGAGCAGGCAGGGATTCCAGGAGGCACTGCTGTTTGAAGGCAGGGCACTCACACGCTCCAGTGATGGGCAGACATCCAAAACCCTAAGGTAGATGGATGGCAATAAACTCTGGAGATAAGCAGATGGCTCCCAAGCTACAGAACGAGTTCACAACAACGAATACTAATGGTCTTAAGCCGTTTTACAAACTTCTCGCAAAACGCCAGCGCCAGCTATTACATGTCTGAGCTTCTAAAACATCAAAGCAATTTTCTTAAAGCTGATTTATACAAGCCAAAAGAAGTTATGTAATTTTCAGTTAAAACTTGCAGACCACTGAAATAGCATGCAGATTTTTTTTCACTAATTATCCTTTCTGGCTAATGGATTTTTGGGCCAAGTTTCTGCCCTTCATACTTTTATACAGGCCAGTTATTGCTCTGTGCACCCTTTCGGCACAGTTTGAGAGTAATAACTGAATATGGACTGCTGTGGTCCTGTCCTCTGCCCTGGGGGACCCACACACTGCCAGCCATGCTGTTCTGTCCCTCGTAGTTTTGCCTTGTCACTAGCGTTTGTGCAAGCAAACAGTGAGTGTCTCCAGGAAAGTAATTTGGCTGAAGATGAACCTCTTCTTTCTTTTGCTGGGCTGGTTTTCAGTCAGATCAGCTCCTTTGAATCTTCCAGGTAGCGTGGAGGTGAGGATGTGGACGAGCATGGGCAGGGACAGGAGAGAAGGGCAGAATTTGCAGCCCCACTTCAGCTGAGAATTGGCTGCTGAGCAGCTTTGCTGCTAGCAAAAGTAGGAGACACCCTGGTTCTGCAGGTTGTGGATGCAGTTTGCAGGTTTAGTTCATACTTTTAATTTGATCCATAAACTCTTGGAAAAGGCCACCCTGGTACAAATGGATCAACCAGAAAACGGGGATGGTTTACATTCTTTCAGCGATTTGCCTGCTGTGAGAGGACGTTAAAGAACTGCCTGGCCCATATGTGGGGCCAGAGTGTTTCCCCACCTTTTAAGTCCCAGTGACGTTCTTTCTGTGGCTCCTGTACAAGACTCTGCTTTCCTTCCTTGCCAGCTTTTAATAGAAGTGCACATTTACATCAAGTGTGATTTCTCTCTCTCACCTGCCTCTCGCCATGCTGACCATCAGTGACGACGACGCTGAAGCAAAACGCTCTCAACTCACAATTCACTGGCAGTCGTTGCCTCCTAATATTCTCAGTGCAGGTACAGACACCATGGATATACAAGGTTGTGCCTGACATGAGAGAAGGGCTATTTTATTTCTTCTCTCACCATATCAGTAAAAGGAGTATTTATAGCCTCAGCCTGATTAGGGAAGGGAGAGGAAGGCTGTACAAAGCCACTGGACACAGGAGCTCCTACACCAGACAGAACAAATGGGACTTTGACATATCCCTCCACACCAGTAAATCTATTCTTTTTTACAGGTATCAGAAGTGGAAACAGAATCGAGTATCTTCTAGCAAAACTTATTGAAGTTTTATACATGACATCTACTTCACTATGTTTACCACAGCTTAGATTATACATGACATAAGCATTCTTGCTATTCCCTTGATAAAATGCTTACTAAAACTCACAACTACTGGATGAAAAAATTCTAGTAAAAACATTTAAATCTAATCGGACCATCAGATTGTCAATCTTATGATTAAAAATTGGTATCACAGGTAATTCAAAACTGGATTTTAAAAAGTGTGGTAGAACAATTAAGAAATAAAATCTCCCTTGGAGGTCCAACAAAATGTAGCTGCTTTCTAGAGTAAAATGTTTTACTGTCATGACCAGCTGCAAAGGGAAAAAACTGAAGACCATTTTCCCTTTCAGGAGAGTCTCCATGTAAAAGCTGCTATAATGTTTACTGCTGCTGCCATACGGGTTTGATTCTTCCTCTTTGAACATCAGTGGGTACAGGATTGGTCCTTGAAAATAAACATTTCCTCTGCCTTGTAAAGCACACTATTTCATGAAAAAATTCATTTAATAAGAGTTGCCATGGTTACCAACATAGCAGTGCTTTTGTGAATATGATGATTGTTCACAGAGTATATGTGAAGGGTTCAGGATGCTCACCAGAAACCAGAACTGTCTCACTGACATCATAAAAGTGACACCAAGTCCATTGTTTGCTTTCCTGGTAACTTTTCACACATGTGATGCCACATGACACTTGCTAGCACTCTGAAACATTTCCACTGTGCAGTAATGGATGTGTGCCAATACACTCTTAACACTCCACTGAGGGAGAAACCAAACACTTGAGCATCACCTAACAGCCACTCCACCTCAATCATTGCCTCCTCAACTCATCAAGTCCACAAAAGACAACCACATCCTCCATCCTTTGGCCAGCACAGATTAGAGTAGCTTCTAGCCAAATGGGCTAAGAGTAGCTGGAAACATGTGTAAAGTTGTAGGTATTCATCCAGCCATTGAGATCTTGAAAGCAGCTCTCCAGTACCAAGAAAGTCTCACATGGCCTTGTTTGGATTGTGCTGATGCACTTTCTCTTGCAGGAGAAAGTGAAGCAGAGGTGAAGTGTAGCACCAGCAGCTGGTGACTAAGAAGAGGGGAATTCACCTGCATGACCTTCACATTCCTCCACATTACTGTGCCATGCAGCCCTTGAACACCAGGCTTTCCACATTCAGGGCTGTCCAAACTGGTGCTAAGCTCTTCTATGTTCCCTCAGACCAGTGAGGGCTGGGTCAAAATTTGGAGCAAAAGCTCACTTCTATACTTGACCAGTCTGCTCACAGAGCCTGGATACTGATCCATTTATTGCTTGGCATGGAGTCACAGTCCTAAAGGCCAAGCCTGGGTGCTGATCCTGGCACCTACATGTAGCAAACCCACTGATTACATCTGTTGAAAGATCTGTCTGAAAGGGATCATTTACAACATGAGGGCAACAGGAATTCCTTGAAGTCCATGATATACAGTCACCTTGAATTTACATCCCTTGGGAAGGGCTTTCCATCTCCCAGCTTTAGGACTGTCTAGTCTCCAACTAGATGATTGCCCAGAGATGGGGTGCAGCCCTGCTCCCCCTTGTATTCCACTGAGTTTGGTGCTTCAGGATGATACAGAAAGGGACTCCAAATATTCAAGTTTTTATAGAAGTTGTAACTGAGTGCTAGAAGTTTTCAATAAAAAATTTAATATACTAGAATTCAAGTAAAAAAGAGCAATTTGCTTATAACATGCATATTTGCTGCACTGTACCATGAACTTTGGTAGGAGTGTGCATGCTAGGATTTTCAAATGAAACTTCAAAGAGTAGGACCTAGGAATCAAACTCCCTGAAACTCTACTGAAAACCCTTGCCTTGGTGCTTTGAAGAAACAGCTTTTTATTGCATAGTTGTATTTCACCTCAAAGTTGTAGAATTTTAGGAGGTTGTGTGTCTGGCTTGAGACCTACCACAAATGAAACTGACCTCATCGTAACCCTCAAAAAAACCCCAACAACCCAACAGTCTATGTGAGAAACTGCCACAAGTATTTTGGCAACATTCACCAGTCTGAAAGTCAGTCCTTTAGGGCTGACCTAGCATGAAGACAGAACCACATGCCAAGCCATAACTCCCCTCCGCCTTCCAAAATTGCAGTTGTCTCTGTTTGTTTTTTTTTTTAATCCACAACCCAGTGTCTTAAGTCCAGTAGTGAATGTTAGCAAAGTCTTGACCCTCAGAGTGCTGATTTTCCTCCAGGATGACTAAAAGAGAAACCCTTTTCTGTAAACGCCAGATCCCATAAACTGAAAAGTTCATCACTGCAAACACCTCCAGTGGGATGGAAAGTGCCAGGAATAGACTCCAGAACCCCTTATTAGAGGTGAGATTCTGCCTCCAGAGTCAGGTAGCAGAGGATGGAGACAGTGTGATTATAGTCCAATTTGGAAAGTTTTAGTTGGGAATGAAAAATCACATCCCTTAGCGCCTTAGACTTTTCGTCTGCGGTCCTGAATCCTTTGCTAAGCGAGGTCCATGCTCTGCCTCTCAAAACTAAGAGGACTCTCTAATTTATAGTGTAATGCCGGAAGGGACTGCAGTGGCATCTGTCCCCTTTTATTTTGGAATTGCACAGAAAAGGGGAGAAATCCAAAATATTGCATGAAAGGAACAGAATTGAGTGGGTTTTTTCCCCCAACAGCACTACTGCAATTTCAGTCACACAGAAAAGGACACACAGAGAAGGCTGCAGGGGGACCTCAGTGCAGCCTTCCAGTACCTGAAGGGAGCTTATAAGCAGGAGGGGATTCAACTTTTTAAAAGGGTAGACAATGGCAGGACAAGGGGGAATGGATTAAAACTAAAGGAAGGAAGGTTTATATTAGATCTTAGGGGGAAGTTTTTTACAGAAAGAGTGGTGAGGTGCTGGAACAGGCTGCCCAGAGAAGTAGTGGGTGCCCCATCCCTGGAAGTGTTCAAGGCCAGATTGGATGGGGCCCTGGGCAACCTTGTGTAGATGCAGGCCTGAGATTGGTGGCCCTGCCTGCGGCAGGGGGGTTGGAGCTCTATGATCCATGGGGTCCCTTCCAAACCATGCCATTCTATGATTCTATGATTTTTCTCCTTTCTCCAGTGAAGATCTGCCACTGTATAGAAAGAAACATAAGGGAGAGGCTAGAAATATCCCGTAAGTGGTACCACAATCAGTAGGACATTCACATGGGGCAATGATCAAAACAGTTCCTTCTTTTTGCTCAGTCCTCTTTGGGCTGAAGACACAGACTCACACTCTTCTGCTTATGCTCCCTCCTCACAGCTGGTACAGGAAATATGATAGCCCAGCAGGCAGAAGGAACTCAGGGAGCAGAAGAGATATTGAAATTTGAATCTAGCTGTGGATTCATCAGGGAAATGGATGCTTTTGCTTCCCCTTCTGTTTTAGCACACAGGTGATCTGATGTGGTTCATCTTTCAGCTTTCCACACTGCCTTTCTTCATGCTCGAGGCTGCAGCAATCCCTCTCCTGTACCATGCCCTCGGCTACTAAGGCCATTTTTGTGAGGGATGAGGAGGAGGTTCTGCTGCCTGCATTTCCTTCTGTGAGGACAGAGGTTATAGCAGCTGGAGGCTACAGTTAGGTGGCACCCAACCTTGCTGGTATGAGTTAAGGAGGTTAACTTCATACAATCAAGACATACAGAATCACAGAATGACTAGGTTGGAAAAGACCTTTAAGATCATCAAGTCCAACCATAAAGCACGAGGCACATTTAAAATTTCCTTTGGAAGGCAGACACCTTCTCCTTATAAACTGTGTAGGACTTACCAGGCTAACAGGTTTGAACACAGCCATAAAAATTCACTTTACATCCTCTTTTAAGTACCTTAAATACTATTTTAGATCTGGCCCCAGGCAGCTAGAAGCAAGAGGACTTTCTGCAGAACAAGCATTAATTTAGGGCCTCAGTATTAGTCTGTTTTCAACAACAGAGTGGTTTACTTGTTTGTTTTCTTTGAAGATGTCTTCCAATAGGTTTGTGCCCGACAGTCTTTGTGACCACAGCTATTAAATGTTATTTAATGAAAGGCTTGAGACTTGAGAAAATTTAACCTAGGAATATTTTCACCATATCCTTATCTTTAAACCAACATCACAGCTTCATAATTATAAGAAGGTCATTAAAACTTAACATCTCTTTCCAACAAATGCTACAGAGGAGTTAATGTGAAGCACAGGTAACAGAAAATCCAAGCAAAGGCCAGGACTTAAGACCTCACTCATTAGAATCTCTGAAATGTTTGAAATTTAATGCAGAGAAGTCTCCCTTTCACTATAATTATGTGAAAGACCAGAAAAAAACAGAGAGAGTTAAACGAAGCAAATATATAAATAAGAGAGCCTAGAGTTTGTGGTAGCTTTACTTACTATCTTAATTGTACATTTCCTTCAAATGTTTCTTTTTTCCCTCCTTGGGACAGCTGGAATAAATTAATCTTAAATGCAGCATAAAATCTATTCCAGATCCTCTCATATGCCAGTGCTTAAACATAGCTAACTAGAATAATAAAAGTCAGAGATAGAAAAGATCTATTAGCTGACCACCTAAAATTTTACATACAGAAATGTATCCATTTAACTAAACCTATTTCTAAATATTTAAGGAGGTTTGGTTACATCTTAAATCAGTTCAACAGTGGCTAGAGTCAATTTATTTCACTTTGAAATCACATTTAAAAGCAAATGGAAGTGATCTGCTTTTAAACACGGTGGCGCTGGCTAAATAAATGCATGTGTGTAGGCTAAGAACCAGAGAGGCAGCAAGGTCTGTCCAGTTCTGGTAACACAGATTACCCATACCTCTTTCGATGGGGCTCAGGGTCCTCCACTGCCGTTGCAGCTGATGAACAATGAATATTTACCCATGCCTAAAACAGAGGCCAAAGCTGGGAACCAAGGTGTGTGGAGCTGATGTCTCAGTTTTGCCTCTCTACAGCCTTGAATGAAATGTCTTAACATTGCATTACGTTGGAAAACACGTCAATGATCCGAAGGTGAGCAAGCTGAGAACCAGCTTGTGCCATGGTTATTTTCATAGCCAGGCACAGCAGGTTGGTCTCAGCCCTAAAAAGAAATCATATGCATTTAATTTTGAGAGTAAATTGGTTTAGATGGCAGCCTACACGTCATGAAGCACAGAAGAGTTTGTTTCTCTACGTTCTGAACCACAACGTAGGTGCCTGTGCAGGACTGTTCTGTATGAGCATTTTTAACAGCATTTTGCTCAAACTAGCTTCTAGCAAGTTGTCAAGGGAAAGACAGAAGAGGAATTGCAATTAAAGGGGCTTATTCCATACCTAAAGACTAATATTTATGGTAATGTTTATGTGAAATCCTCCACATAAACTGAAAAATCATGTATACTGCTCTCATAATGCCATGCAGGCAAACCTAGCCCGATACTCTAAACAGATTAAGCAGCAACTTTCCTATACATTTATTTTTTTCTAATTCTGGATGGATAATAGTGGCTAAAAGCTGCTGCTTCAAAAGATCACACAGTAGACTGACTTCCTGTGATGCCGAGAGGACAGCATGCAAGCCCAGCATCTCTCCACGCCAGCGCAGTGGGAATTCACCAGTTTCATAATAAGCTTTTCTGGTCTTGGTGCCTACTGGTTTCTCTTACAATAATAAAGAAAGCATCCTCATCTCCTAAAAGCATCCTCACAGCTCTTCCCAAAGTGTTCTCCTTTCCTTCGATTTTAAAAGCATCCTACCCACAAACAGATTATTTTAGAGAATCGGGGCCATACGCTATTAGAGACAGCAGTGACATGAACAACACTCAGCATGAGCCTGTTTAACAGTGTTAGATGTTACTATAAATTTCTGCTACTTTATGCCTCTATACAGCTTAACCTACCACTGATAAGCACGAATGTATCTTGAAGTGAAGGATATGTCTGCACGAATGCCTTGCAGGACTAAACAAGTCCTGGTGACAAACCAAACTAGTTTAGCACTTCTTACACCAATGTAAGGTTGTCTTGTGTGGTATATTTTCACATTCCAGTCCAAGAGCAATGAAACTGGTGAAGGGTCTAAAGAAGAAGTCTAAAGCCGCTCTCAGGAGTGGCTGAGGGAGCTGAGGTTGTTTAGCCTGGAGAACAGGAGGCTCGGGGGAGACCTTACTGCTCTCTACAACTACCTGAAAGGAGGTTGTAGCCAGGTGGGTGTTCATCTCTTCTCACAAGTAGCAAGTGATAGGACAAGCAGAAATGTCCTTAAGTTGTGTCAGGGAAGCTTTAGTTCATATATTAAGAAAAATGTCTTCACTGAAAGGGTTGTCAATCACTGGAAGAGGCTGCCCAGGGAAGTCACCATCCTTGGAGGTGTTTAAAACACACATAGATGTGGTGCTTAGGGACATGGTTTAGTGGTTGGACTTGGCAGTGCCAACAATTGGACTTGGTGATCTTTAAGGTCTTTCCAACCAAATGATTCTATGATTTTATGTCTCAAATATTAAGATTTTCACTATTTTTCTTCTTTCTTGTACAGCACAAGGAATAAAATAATATATTCTTTAGTAGAAGAAAAATAATTTATTTTTTTTTTACTTTTGATAACTTTCTGCAAGTGTCCATCTCCTGTGACTGGTAGTAATTTAGTAGTTGGAAAAGTTTTGATGAGAGAATTTCAATTCACCAAACCTGATATTTTCCACAAAACGGTAATTCCCAGTTTTAGGCTAGATTTATTATTATAATTGTCCCACAAAATCTAGATTGTGGGGTACACAGAACACCACCTGGCAGTTCTGTGCTTGAACCTGATCCAGAACAGACACAACTGCTGGTGTCCCACCTGGGAGACACAAGCTTACAGACCAGTTCTGTCCCCTTCTCTTGTCACCTGCTACAGCCTGAATGACCAAGTCGATTAAAGAAAGACTGGGGTTTTTTGTCTGAGCAAGGGAATGGTTCACACCACCTATGTGGGGGAATATTTGCATTTATAGAAGTGATGGAGAAACAGAGATGTGCTCGCCTCTGAATACAAACCAGGTGGGCACACACAACATGGACAGAATAAAGGAGTTTCCATGCTCAAGTTTCCATCCACTCTCACATTATCGAATAGCACTGTCCTGCTACCGGTGGGCTTGCCTACATCAGCATTTCTTCACAGGCAGCATTCAAAAATGCTTTTTTTGCATCACATCACTTTTTGTCATAGTTATGGAAATTCTCATGAGGCTGGGAAGCCATCCCCTGCCTGCTTCTGTGTGCCATTCCCAAAGATCACATTTGATGTAATGAGCAAGTGCCCGGCAGCACCAAGGGTGACTGGAGAAAGCTCAGGGCGGCAAAAGATGTCATGTAAAAGGTTGTAACCGCGGATACTCCCAAAACCATATGGGTGCTGACTGTCTCAACTTTCACTGGTTTCGGGGCGCCGCACCGCTCAGCCTCTCTTCCAACTGGAAAAACAAAAATGACATAACGAAGGTGTTGAAGCAGCTTCTAAAATAGGGCTACCCCATCACGGTGGCCTGCGGGCAAGCGGGGATGAAAGGTTTTCCCTGCGGGACCGAGAGTATTTTGCGGGGACCGGGCGAGGCGGGCGGTCCCCGTCCCCTTCGGGCCGGCAGGAGAGCGGCGGGAGAGAGGAAGGGGGGCTCGGCGGCCGCCACGGGCGGGGAGGGGGGAGGCCGG
>VZTU01007178.1:0-52056 GCA_013400835.1 Zapornia atra
GCAAGAACTATTAGGAATATAAAGGGAGAGTTCTTAAAAAAATTATCATTTAACTATCATTCTAAAATATTGGTGCAATAGTATACAACACTGAAAAATAAAGTTTCTTTAAGGACAAGACAGGAAGGGAAAAATATTTCCTTTTCATGTCAATGATTTTAAAAAAAGATAAACCTGAAATGAGGAGGGAATTGGACCCAAATATTAAAATAGAAAAGCTAAATCATAACAGTCTACAGCAGAGAAACCAGGAGGATTTTCATGCATAAATGACATACTGCTCCCGACACAAACACAGCAGATGCAGATCAAAAACTCTCCATAATGTTTCTGGAAGAGCTTGGTGACAAAGTTTTTCTCTTAAGTATGAGATAAAATGTGAGGATGGATTTCAAATTCTACAAAGGTGACCATGAAGTGATAGAGTTCACAATCCTTAGGAAAAGAGAGAAGGTAAATAAAATTAAAAAATAGAAAAAGTAAGGCTTCATGAAGTGAAGATAAAAATTAACTCAAAAATTGTTATGTAAACTTTCATGGAAAGCATGGGAAGGATAATTCAGGAAAAGTGGCTACTCTCTAAGAAATGCTAAGGCCATAACTTAAAGTTACCCCGTAAGAAGAGGAAGGATAAGTGTAGTAAGAAAAAAATTGTGAACTCTTTATTGACTTCATACACAAGAAGTAAGCACATGAAAATGAAAAGAAATTGTTGTTATTCAAACAGGTATAACACAAAAACATACAGACTTGCAAAGGTCAAGTCAAAAAGGTAAAAGTACAAGTTGCCATTGAGCAGGCTGAAAGCTAGCAGTGAATGGCAACAGGAAAACAGTACCTAGAACTGAAAATTTGAAATGTTATCATAAATGAAAAAGGAAAGTTACTAAGATATGACTCAGAATGTTGAAATTTGTTTTGGTTTTTGGCTTTAGTTTTCATTAAGACATTTATGAGTAAGTGACTAACACAATAAGATCATCAGTAGCATCATTATGAACATATACAATTAATATTCTCAGGAGCTGAATTGCAGAAATGCAGACTGAAGGAATACCTGTTGGGCAGTAGCTCCTAAAAACATCTATGGGTTATACAAACAGTTAAACATCTTGACAATTTCAAGAAACGTTAACATCATACTGTGAGCATAGCCCAAAGGATATGAGAAATAATCCCTCTCTCTGTTCAGAACTAGAAGAGTCTTGGCTGTAGCATTCTGCCAAGTTTTGAGCTGTCATCTTAGAAAAAAATATGAAACTCTTCAGTGAAGTTCAAGAGAGCAACAAGAGTAATCAGACACTGTAACTCAAAAGAGAGCTTGACCGAATAAAGCCTGTGCAGCTTTGAGAGAAAAGGTAGAACTATCAATGGTCTCAAAGCATGTGGTAGAAATCAAAGAGAAAATGAAATAGTATTTTTTCTTTTCCAAAATAGAAAAAGAACTATAATACAGCAAGATCAAGGTTAGGTTTCAGGGCAAAGAAAGAAGAGGACAGCAAAGCATAGAATAAATTTTTTGGAAGTCAACATCTTTACAGGTTTCCAGCAATAAGCCAGGTGAATATCTGCCAGGAAGAAAACCAGTACACTCAGAGAAGTGGACTAACAGTCCTCTTCCGTTTAATTTTTCTTTGACTTTGTTCTACTGAATCTGAACCTCAGTCATCCCCCAACTGGTCTAGTAATGAAACAATTTTTAAAATATCTCAAATTTTACCTCTACTCAACTTGTAGTTGAAGAGTACAGTTGTTGACAGAGCACATCAGTGGTTTAGTTCATGTTTGCAATAGTTAGAATAAGAATTTGGGTTTCATTCTACTAAAATGTAGATACTATCTGGCTTTCATTGTCTATTAGGAACATAACCAAGTAGCTAAAAAACATTGACCTTTCCTTCTTGAGGTCTAGTTAAGTTTTTATCTAGTTACTGGAGTTTGCTTTCTCCAGGTTTCCATGTTTGCTATATTGTCTATCAATGTTAACAACATTAAGTCCAACATGGTAAGAGTATCAGTTTTCTACACTCGAGTTTGTGTTTAGAATTGATTTTTAATACATCACTTTATAACTTCTAATTTTCCAACTTTAACACTCAAACAGATATGGGAATTTATGAAGATAATACTTTTAATACTTTTATCACTCCTTTTAGAAAGATGAACATTTCTGCTGCCACCACTGGAAATATGTGATTGGAAATGACACTAGAAATCATCAATGAGCAGAATCATCACCTGTTCTCAATGTGAAGTTTGGCTTCCTAAACAACCAACCCTTTGGTGAAACTGTATCAAAATTAGCAGAGATACTCCTTTCTTAAACTGGACTGAAACTGTAGAGTCAGAATGATTCACAAAAACACATTTACTGCTGAAAAGCAATGCCTGACACAGCTTTAGTATTAGCAATTCGGACAATTCCATTTTCCTCAGACAGGGTTGTGTAGGCTAAGGACAATCATATCTGCTTGATATATTATTGCACCATTAAGTAGATGTGAAGCATCCATCACTGGCCGTTGCTAGAACAGGATATGGAAATTGCTGAGCAGTTATTCTGTTCTGGAACAGCATTTCTCATGTGTCCAAACTCTTGAGGACCTGACCTTCAGCAAACATGCTTAACTAACAATAAACTCAAAAGTAAATGCTTGCAGAAGTGGCACAGAAGAAAACTGACTGTTTTGATGACAAATTTCCACTCTTTACTTGTATAAAAACATATTTATAAATATAGCAAACTGAAGCTTCATTTCAAGTTGATATTATAAAGCCTGCCATCCTGAAGTCTTTAAAATAACTTTTGTTTATTTACATAAATTAAAAGAAGCAAAAGATATGTTGCTGTAATGTGTTATAACGCATTGCAGCTATTGCGAAATGCTGCATAGTGATCTCTGATTCTTAATATGAAATTGCTACTGATATTATTGAAAAGTTTGATTTCCCATTTTAATTCCAGCTCTAGACTAATTTTATATTCTTGTGTGGTCACAACAGCTTCTGATGTGTTGTAAAAACAACCTGCCATTTTTGTGATGTCCTATCAAAAGTCATAGTAGTATCATGTGATATGTCATCTCTAATGGTCAATGCCTGACAAGAAGAAAAGACCTTATTTATTATATAGGCTTTATTAATGGATTTTTAATTTTTGGGTTATCAGCTATGAGCAGCAAAAACGAGAAGAGAACATTTTCATAGTGAAATGGATATTTGAAAAAAGCAAAATTTATTCCCCTGAGAAAAGTTTTATAATATCATTACCTTATTTTAAGCCTTTACAATTAATTTTAAGTCAAGTAATTCTTTACATTAGTTCAGATTTTACCTAGAACTATAGTTGTTCAGTGGATGGGACGTATTTGGCTGTTTTCCCTCTTTCAATTTTCTCCAAGTTCTAGTTGTCCACTTCAGAACCTTTACAATAAGATAAAGATGGAAGAATAAATCCAGCACAGAACAGGTAAAATTTTCAAAAAGAGTCCCTGTTAGGTTTACTCAGCTCACACAGATGAGTTGTCCCAAAATGCCTTAGAAGATCAGGATTTCTTTGAACTTCAAGAATGTCTGGTCATTCACCTAGAGCAGAAATATTTACTTTCTACCCATATTTTCCATATATCCTGATTATTCTTGACTGATGGAAGAAGACTTTACCTTTTTGCTATGAGTTAGATAAACTTCCTGGGATGTCCTAAATCAAGTGAAAGCAAATGTACTTAGTCTATAGGTTCACTGAATGCATTTTACTAAAGCTGAGGATTTCGCCAAGTTGAGTGAATCTTTACTTTAAGTACCAACCTAACTTGGATACTATTTGTTTCTACTTTCAGAGGCATATTCATAGTATTAGCTTTCTACATTGGTGCATGAAGAAGAATACAGATTGATCAGATAGATCAATATTTTATCTACTTTTGTCATGAAAAACTGTGGGTCTGTGGCAGGTATAAACTGCACTTACAGAAAGAGCAGCTGTTCCTCCTCGCTTTAAAAGTTACTACAGATGTGAAAGCCAGTCTTGCTTCTTTTGCCATTAATGAATCTTAGCTGTTTCACATTCTCTCCTGTATTTATAGCAGTCCTCACTTCTGAAGCAGAAGAAAAGGTAGTTAGACATCATCTCATAAAGAAACTTATCTTTGCTTCCCATCTTTCACTTGCCCCTGGCTTTTTGAAACTGTAGTGTTAAAATCATTATCAGAAAGCTTGTCTTCAATTTTCATATTTAGATTTTATAAGTGTTTTGAAATGATTAACAAATTGATTTAAATTTCCATGTGATCTCTGATTACTAAGCTCTTTTCCTATAGGAATTGAAGAAGGTAATATATTAGGTGCTCTTCGAATTGATTTCCACTTTCAGAAAAAGTTTTCAATGATTAAGTTCCAAATGAAAATACAGTGTTACGTATTTTGTACATTATGGCACTGGCATTCGCTGATATACATACTTCTAAAGAAATTAAATCAATGGGACAAGTATCAAGACCTTAAAATTCGTCTCCCAGATCCTTTGTATTATTTCTTACTACAGATTATCAGTCATGTGTTTACTAGTCAGATATGAGTAAAAAAAATTAAAATAAATAAAATAATAAAATTGAGTGATCTTGAAACTAGAAGAATCACAATGCTTCCTACCTGAGTGTGATTTTTTCCCAGCATATTTCTCCTTTCTTACCCTCATTTTTTCCCATTACTGATCCTAAATATTTTCAAGTTTGATTCATGGATTCACACATGGGAAGGCATTTGTGCTTGTATGAAGCCTCATTACAGTCAATAGAGGTCCCTGGGTATACTAGAGTTTGTCTACATCAAGCTCCTTTTTGGATTAGTTTCTTGGAGCAAATATGAGTCTTTACAACTTTGTATGCCTGAAGCAAGTCATTTATATAAAAGTGGCACAATTTTCAGAAGGACTGAGAACCAAATACACCCAAAAAAGCTGATGTGAACAGTAAATTATTTTTTAAAGAGTGGGTGTTATGTATCTGCATTGTCACCAGTGAAAACAAAATGGTAATTATGCAGCTCATTGTCATGCCTGCATTTTAAAATCATAGAATGTGTAAGGTTGGAAGGGACATCTAGAGGCCATCTAGTCCAACCCCCCCTGCAGTAAGCAGGGACATCTTCACTAGATCAGGTTGCTCAGAGCCTCATCAAGCCTGATCTTGAATGTCTTCTGGGATGGGGCCTCCACTACCTCTCTGGGCATCCTGTTTCAGTGACCCACCACCTTCATATAGAACTTTTTCTTAAATCTCCCCTTTTCTAGTTTAAAACCATCACCCCTCATCCTGTTGCCACATGCCCTTGTGAACAGTCCTTCCCCAGCTTTCTTATAGGCACCTTTCAGGTATTGGAAAGCTTCTATAAGGTCACCCCCAGAGCTTTCTTTTCTCCAAGCTGAATAAGGCTATCTATCTCTCTCAGCAAATCTTCATAGGAGAGGTGCTCCAGCTCTTTGATCATTTTTGTGGCCCTCCTCTGGATGCGCTCCAACAGGTCCATGTGCTTCTTGTGTTGAGGGCTCCAAGTACTCCAGGTGAGGCCTCATCAGAGCAGAGGGGCAGAATCTCCTCTCTTGATCTGCTGGTGACACTTCTTTTGATGCAGCCCAGGATGCAGTTGACATGGCATAAAGATGGAGATTGACAGACTGAAAAGAGATCACAGAACAACCCCAAATTTTAACTGAGGAACAAATGCAAGGAGAAGAGATAATTAAGCAGGCAAGTCTATTTACTTCATCAAAGGAGAAGTCTGAGACATTCTTTAATTAAAGTTTTGGAATACCTCCAAGAAAATACAATACCAACCCTTATTTTAATATTAGAAAATTAGCACTTTAATAGAAAAAAAAACTCCTTTAAAAGACTGGATACTAAATGCATATAAATTTATATTACAAATATAGGCCCACATATGTTATTAGGAGAGCGGATAGCGAGACATCCCTCAAAATAAATTACTGAGGTAAATAGCAGTTCTCCATTTCTTGACAACTTCATTTCAAAACTGATTGTCTTTCTTTAAAATATATCTCAAAGAGAAACATGGCAGTTTAGCACAAGTGTAATTGGAGAAATGTGGCATATAGTTCTTCCATTAGATCAGATGGACTTTTGTACCTTTTAGAAAGTACAAATCTGTGAAAAGTTCTCAGTAGAAAATCACAGGTGTTAAATCCCTCCTTTTGAAAATTTAATTTTAGGTAAAGGAATGGGTGATAATCTAGTACACATTTCCAAAAGAAAAAGTAGAATGATATTTGGGACATTAAAAAAATAGTTAAATTTTACTCATAATTGAAGTCTATAATCTGTGTCTAAGAACCTAAATAGAGGGGTTTGGGTTTTGTTAATGACTTCTTTTTTCATTTGAAATATATTTTGAAAGAAAAAAATAATGATGAAGTTTTGGTACATGAACACAATGCCCTAAAAGATTTTGGGGTGACACCAGTGTAGAGGAAGTTTAGCATTTACTCCTCCATTGCACGTGAAGTCACATTTAACCTTCCTGTAAAACAGGTAGCCTCAGGGCTACTTGAGACAGACTACCCCCATTGGAAAAAGCCTGTCTAGAAGTATATAGTACAGGAGGCAAGGTAATACTTTTATTAGACCAGCTGAGGCTTGGAGTTAATTCAATCTTCTGCAGAGACTGTCAACAAGGGAGTCAATTAATGCCTGTTATGATGATGGTTTCTGTGGGGTGGGAGACCAGTGGATCACTACTGTACACCTCTTAGGTCTCCTTCCCTCCTTATTGCAGTGGTAAACTTCAGGGTGATTAAATTAAGGGTCATGCAGCTTAACTGCCTTCTTCGATGCACGATGAGGCATGGTTAAATCTCCTGTGGCCTGCAGGCAACCGAATTTACAGAACAGTTCTCAGGACAGAAACAGCCTGATTTTCAGCTTCTATTTGTTTAGAGACTTACAGCAGTTTTAGGATTTAATTGTAGATGCAGATATGCTGACAGATGCTTATTATTCATGCCAGGCAGACACAGTGGGTTCTGTAGTGCTGGTGAAATGGGTTCTAATCTGAGCAGGAAGAAAACAAGACATTTTTAGAAGTTTGTCAGAGTTAATAGCCAGCTTTTATAGTTCATGAGAGATTAAATGCTTTCTGATCAATCAATGTTGACATTAAAAATATCTTGTTTGCTTTTATTTGTTACTGCATGAAGTAGTTTCTTGTGTTTCTTTTAAAAGCTTTTATTTTATTGAAGGTAGTATTTTGATTTCATAAGCAACACAGAAATGAGAAAGTTCTAATTCTCAGGGGCTTGCTGAAGTCACGTTCTCTAAGTGTGGAAAAAGCAGCTGAGCCAAACCAATGTTGGTGTAGGTTCACTGACAGCAGGGCTTACATAGTGAATCCTCCCTGATGATTGTGCACAGCACGTGTGAATGAAAAGACAGGATCTTAACTGATAAAAAATGACTGTGAAGCCATCTTAGTTGGATCTAACTATTCCCTTATTATCCTACTCCTAAACACCACTGACAAAGTCCATGAATGAAAAGTAACATTTTGCCAGCTTGTAAAAGGGCTCTTTCCCAGAGTTTTGTACTGTGCATTCACAAACCATGAGAGAAGGACTGATGATTTTTCTGCCGTTCAGCAGAACTGGGTTGTTTCTTGTGCTTGTGCTCTTCCAGCTGTGAGGAAATACTGACTCTAGACATGGGCACTGCACACAACTAACAGTCACAGGCTAGAACCCCACCTGCTTCATTTCACAAAAAGCTTTGGAAAGTCAAGTTTACAAAAAGAATTATAGAGATTGGAAGGGATCTCTGGAGAGATCCCAGAGCAAGATCACCTAGAGCAGGTTGCACAGGACAGCATCCAGGCAGGTTGCAAATACCTCCAGAGATGGAGATTGCACAACTTCTCTGGGCAGCCTGTTGCAGTGCTCCGCCACCCTCATGGTAAAGAAGTTCCTCCTCATGTTTAGGTGGAACTTTCTATATTCAAGTTAGTGCCCATTGCTTCTTGTCCTGTCACTGGGCACCACTGAAAAAATATTGACTCCATCCTCCTGTCACCTACCCCTCAAGTATTTATATCATTGATCAGATTCCCCCCTCAGTTGACTCTAGGATAACAAGGCCCAACTCACTTAGCCTTTCTTCATAGAAGAGATGTTCTTGTCCTCTAATCATCTTCGTAGACCTTTTTTGAACCCTCTCCAGCAGCTCCCTGTCCTTCTTGAACGGGGAATCCCAGAACTGCACACAATATTCCAGTTGAGGCCTCACCAGTGCAGAGTAGAGAGGGATGAGAACCTCCCTCAACCTGCTGGCCACACTTTTCTTGATACACCCCAGGATGTCATTGGCTTTCTTGGCCACATTGCTGACTCATGGTTAACCTGTTGTCAACCAGGACTCCCAGGTCTTTTTCCACAGAGGTACTTTCCAACAGGTCAGACCCTAACCTGTAGTGAAGATGGCAGGTGCTGAGAAAAAACATTAGAAGATGTGCAATATCCCAAACCAATAATATTAATCCAGAATTTTATGGGCACATAGTTAGCCTTTCCTATCTTTATCCTTGGCAAAAGAAAGGATATAAATTCATATCTCTTAGCTTCCCCCTTGGATTTCCAATCCTCTTCATTCATTCCCCTTCACCTCAGAGAATTTGAAAGATGCTTGTAAATTGTCTTGAACACTTAATTGACTGTTCCTGCATTACTGAGAAACCTGCAGCCAAAAGGGCTGTTGAATAAGTGGACTGAAATGAATGAGATACTTTTGCATCCCTTCCAGAGATCCTGAGAGAAGATGGTGGACTGGAGAGAAAAAGGAAGCTTTTCATAAAATTATGTGCATGATAGGCAGAATGTTACCGGAGTGAAGTATGCTTTACTAAGCATAAAATTGCACCATTGGTATTAGACCCGGTTCAGAAATGAAGAGAGAAATATTTTCCACTGTAGGGGAGACTTGAGGTGTAGTTTTTCTCTGGGGATCATATTCCACAAAGTATGGTGAGATAATACATTTTCCTGGAGGCCAAGATTTTTTCTAATTCACTGATGCTTCTTTAGTACATTCAGAAATTCCCATCAGCCTTTTGTCATTGCTTCATTTCTCCCATGGGACACAGCTTACCCCCCTCCATATAAAAGTCATCCCTATGAATGCTACCTTTACACTTTTCTGAATTCTTTACAGGAGGAGGAGAATAAAACTTACCTTTGCTGTTGTCTCAGGTTGCATCATGTTAGGAGAAAAAAGATCAATACAGAATGCAATTCAGAATTTCATTTTCCCCAGACACTTCCATCCTCCTTTAAGATGTAAAAAAAAATAACCTTAGTCATAATCATAAAAAAAGTTCAGGGTTTTAAAAAAGTAGGTATCATAGATCTAGCTTTTTTTCCATTGCAAAATAAATATACATGCTTCTTTGAACTCAAATCTTAATTCAAATCTACTCTATGATATTTCAAGTTTTTTAATTGCTTCAGATTAAAGAACATGCCAAGTATCAATGTCACAGAAGTCAATAAAAGTCCCTTTCCCTAAGACTCATCCGCCACATCCACAGCTTTGTATATTGACACTTTGCAAAACTCTATTCAAACCAGGCAGTGTTTCCTGGACACATAGAAAAAGCTTTGTTTAAACTCATGTGGGAAAAGTATGGCTGTCTCTCTCATACCAGTAGTTCTTGAGGTTGAGAAGAAGCACGACGTGGGTAGCTCATTAAGACACAAGGCTCTCTGCTGTTCTCAGCACCTTTGTGCCAGCAATAGCAGCTGCCCATTTGACATCAGCTCCTGTAGCAACAGGGTATTGCTATTCCACTCTGAAAAAAAGAACACAGAGGGGCTTGCAAAGCTCCCTGGGAGCAGTGACACAAGACAGGTTGGTAACAGCCACAGCTGGGTCTCAGACAGTACAGTGACAACAAGCTCCAACATCATCCTAAACCACACTTTACTGCAGGTTTCATATTCATAACTCACTCTAACTCTTCTTCAGCTCTGTAAAAATGATCTGTGGAATAAACATGACTTGGTCAGTCTATTGTTTAAGATTATCCAACACAGCTTCTTTTTTAAAATAATGAAGAACAAGGTTGCTTACTTACCTGGTGATTGCAATAAAGGCAGCAAAAACAAGCAAAGAGGCAACAGAGATAATCACAAATATCCAATGTCCTTCCCAAGAGATTCTTTTTGAGGCTGAAAATAAGCAGAGATGAAGGGAAATTCTACCATTGCCTATGGTTTCAGAAATAGTCTTTTGTTTAGGTCATGGCTAGACAAGTCCAGAATATAAGTGACTACTACATTGATTGATATAGACATACTGAAGAGCTAATTGAATATTGAAAATATTTTTTTGCAAACAGCCAAAATAATTATACCTTACAGGACTCAAACAATTTTAAAAGTACCGTTTCTCTAAGAAGGACCAGCAGCAACTAAGCTCACTAGAAAAGAGATTTTCAACTTCCTTCAGCTAGGGATATTCTATAGGATTTATAGAATTTACAATTTATTGATCTTTGATTCAGAAGTAGTTATCACGATCCACAACCTGGATAAGACTTAGTTTGGCAGAGGTTAAACCCCCTTGCATTCCAACCGAACCTCAGATCGCTCTGGGTGGCTAGGGGCAGCTGGGTTTAACCCCTGAGTGACATCCAATTATTAGGTGTTTTATCGTCATCAGTTCTTCGCAATTCTCAGAGAACAGAATTAAGACTCGAAACAGAGTCAAGGTTAAAGTTACTTTATTTGGCCCGCAACAAATATGCAGGGGAAGGGGGGAAGAGAAAAGCGTGGAAAAGAGAGATAGAGAGAGGGAGAGAGAGAGTGGAAAAGAGGAAGGTGGGCTGGGGGTAGCTATAGCTACCACCACGAGGCTACAGCGTTCAGTCTGATAGCAGAATATCCTTCAGTGTCTCCGAGCCCGATGGAGGGGTGAAAAGCATTCCCTCGTTTGTCCCTCGATATGTTCATTCTCCGTTGCTTTCCCATGTTTTATCTCATTTCCCTGTTGCTTGGTTCCTCTGGTTGCTTGGTTCTCGGTTGCTGCTTCTCCTCTTTTCTTGGTTTCCTGTTGCTTGGTTCCTTTCTGTGGCAGAATGTTCCCTTTTTGGAGTCATCCTTGGCATTGCCATAAATCTTCCACATCGCTATGGGAATGGATGTGGTGGATGAGGAATGTCCGATGTGCGAATGGCTCCTGATGTCTCTCCTGATAGTGGAATGCTCTCCTGATGTGCGAATGGCTCCTGATGTCTCTCCTGATAGTGGAATGCTCTCCTGATGTGCGAATGGCTCCTGATGTCTCTTCTGATATCTTTTGGGTGGAATGCGGAAGGAATGCTCTCCTGATGTCTTCAGGGTGGCTCCTTGAATAGTCATTAGGTCCTTAGCACAAGCCACTTCAAGCCTGACCAGCAGTGATGTGGTGTGGTAGGAATGAGGTTTGACTAGGTAAGAGAAAAAAGAGGGGGTATGGTTCTGTTGGCAATTAGTAAGGCATATTTCCAGAACCTTACAGTAGTCAGCAAGGAGGTCATTAGGGCAATTTTTTTAATTAGGTAATCTTGATCTAGTGAATTGGGAATGTATTATCTCCCTGAGAACACTAAGGAATCAAGATAAAGAAACCATTATAAAAGTCACACAAAAATTCAGATACTATAATTGTCCTGAGAAACTTTGTTCTAAAAGCATATTCACAAATAAGTAAGCTAAAATAATTCCCTCCATTTATTCCTTATTTATAAGCTGCATTTGTTAGGAAAAAAAACCTTTTTCATTGATATATAATATAAAGAAGCATGAATATTTACAATTTTAGTAGAGTTATGTTTTCTGTTCACAACAACCAGAACAGAAAAATCAGAGTTAACATTTGACTTCATTTTTAATTCAGTGTTGCATATAGGTACAGTTATAAGTTATTTTACCGAATCACAGAATGGTAAGAAGGGACCTCTGAGAACATCTAGTCCAACCCACCTGCCAGGGTCCCATCACCTCAAGCAGGTTGCACAGGACAGCATCCAAGTGGGTTGTGAATATCTCTAGGGGATGGAGGCTCCACAACCTCTCTGGGCAGCCTGTCCCAGTGCTCTGCCACCCTCATAGTAAAGTTTTTTCTCACACTTAGATGGAAGTTCCTGTGTTCCAGTTTGTGCCCCTTGGTCCTGTAACCGGGCACCATTAAGAGTCTGGCCCCATCCTCTAGAAAATCACCCTTTAGACATTTAAAAGTATTGATCAGATCCCCTCTCAGTCTTCTCTTCTACAGGTCAATTATTCTGTTTTAGAACAACTATTAGTAATTTAAAAACTTAATAAAGTTTGCACAATTTTAAGAACATCAATCAGTTCTTTGGAAATTCAATGTACATTAACCGCATGTATTTTACTAAAAGAGCTATTTCTATGGATCCCAGATTCTTGATTTCTTGACTGTGAAAAATGGCTTTAAGATGTACCTAATTGAAGAGCAAAAAATCTGTCTACTGTTAAACACACCCCCTCCCCCCCCCCTTGAATTTCAGGTTTTATAGTACTTTTCAGAGGCAAGTAGCATTCAAAGGTATACCCTTGCTGGTGGTACAGTCCCACTGGTCCTTTGGTCTGGCAGAAAGGCTCCTGGGAAAGGACCTTTCAAAACTTTTCCACAGGCCAGCCTGACTCCTGCAAATTTTCCAGCTGGATTAATGACCTTGATCATAGTGTGCCAGTGGCTGAGGTCAGCTCTGCGCTTACAGGCATCACTGCCAGCCAAAACAGACAGATGGTCATGTGGGGTCAGGTAGTGCAGATGAATTTTCCTGTCAAAGACAAATACAGCCAATGCAAAACCAGAAATATATCTTTTCTAAAGGATGAAGTGATTCAGGAAAAAGACCGTTATCTGCTCCTGAAAATTGCTAAACAGTATGTTTCAGGTTCCTGGCTTTCTTCTTCTGTTTTGTGAAATAAGCAAAACACTATCTTACTTACTGGAAATCAATTTCATAGCAGACACAATGTTTTCCCAGAGAGGGCAAAAAACTTGACAGACTCACAAAGTTTATCCAGACACAAAATTGTGTATGAAAGTTCCTAGTCACTATTTGCCATCTTTTGAATTCCCAAACTTATACAAGAAAGAACATTTGCCTTAAGGCTTTCAATCTCAACATCTTCATAAATACTAGTGCAGACTAGGGTTATTGAATGATGAAGTGCCTGAGTGGTTTATCTCTTTTAGTTTACACTGTCAGAGAAAGAAGTCACCCGCTGTGGTTTTGGCTGAGAGAGATTTAATTTTCAGTCTAGTAGCTAACAGTGCTAAATCCACTAAACTATAGTGCTGTGTTTTGTATTCAGTATGAGAACAATGTTAATGACACTGGCATTTTTAGTTGTTGTGGTAGTTGACGTGCTTACACTAAGTCAAGGACTTTTCAGTATTTCATGCCCAGAAAGTTCAAGATGCAGAAGAAGCTGGGGAAGGGGCACAGCCAGGACAGCTGATCCAGACTGGCCAAAAGAATACCATATGACATGATGGTTAGAATATAAACTGGGGGCAGCTGGCTGGGGAAGAGTAAGGCAGACTGGTTCATTCAAGTCATCTTCTCCTTCAGCAGTTTCTGTGACGTATTTTGTGGGACTCTACACAGAAGCCTTCCATCCCCGATGCTTTCCCACAGCATGACAGGACCCATCAGTAAACAGGGCACATTGCTTCTCTTTCTCTGGCAGTTTATTATACAGTGAGGTTTCTTCAGCATATACTACATCCTCCTCTGACAATATTCCAAGATCTTTGCCTTCTGGCCAGTCCTTGATCACATGCAGGATTCCTGGGTGACTGAGGTTTCTTATTTGATCCCACTGTGTGATCAGTGTGAACCACTCCATCTAGCATTGGTGCATGATGTGTAGAGTGGACCCTCCCTTTGAACATCTAGCCCAGCACCAGCAGCCAGGGTGCTGTGAGAAGCTGGGCTTCAGTACCAACCACATCTGAAGCAGCTCAGACCTCTTCATATGCGGCCAATCTCTCTTTTGCAGTTTGAGGGTAGTGGACCTCGGATCCTCTGTATCCCTGACTCTAAAACCACAAGGGCTGACCTCAAGTCTCCTCTGCTGCTTTCTGTCAGAGACTCCCGGTAGGGTAATTCTCCCCAGCTGTGGTGTAGAGCACATTTTTTTAACATCTTATCCTGCCATGGTGTAGAGCACATTTTTTTAACATCTTATCCTGCCCTGAAGGACTGATATGACAGCTGAAGCTCAAAGTCATGGACTAAATGAACTCAACGAACACTTAAGGACAGTGCCATGAAACAAAGTAAGCTCAAGGGACCTGCACAGAAGATCCAGTTTTTAGGGATAAAATCTCAAGATAGAAGGCATCGGATCTCAATGGATGTGATCAACAAAGGAACAGGTCTGTCCCTACCAATTAACAAAAAGGAAACAAGCTTTCTGAGGCATTGTGAGTTCTTGGTGGATGGAAATTCCAAGTTACAGTCTAAATGTGATCTTTCCCGTGATTTCAAATGTGTCCCTGAGCAATAAGCCTTTGACCAAAGGAAACAGGAGATTATTCATGCATTAAGCCTTTTGTAGGAAATACTCCTAAGAAATAAGCTGCAGTTTGCCAGTGCTCAAGTGATAAGCTGTCTAGTAATCTCAAAATGACACAATTACTTTCCTAGATCCATAATGCAGTTACTCAATTGCATTTAAATATTGCATTTCAAAATTTAATCCTCAAATGTAAATTACATAGTACAATGAGTTACAAGATAGATCAAATAGGAAAGGTTTCAATTGAGATTGTTATCTCCACTGAGACAACTGATTTAGCAGGGAATTTATGATTACAGGTAAAATATTTCACTGACTGCTGAGTATGCCTAATCTGTGCATTAAAAAAAAAGTAACAAAACAAGGTCCCTCCTAGAAGAAGTGAAGCATATAAAATGTTTAATCCATTTATAAAAAGAAATTCAACAGAAAATGAGAATAACTATTTAAAAAACCCTCAAAAATTGGTGAAATATAAGCTTTAGCTTGTTGGGAATAAACAGATCTTTTTGAAAGACCTTTGAGGGAAATACTAACATCCAGCTACAGTGTCAAGTGTCAGTTGAAGTATCACAGATTCATAGGTGAATAGGCAATTATTAAGTTGGTTAGCAGGGTAGGTTTGGACTGAACAGTTTCTTCAGCTTCTGTGAGAATAGGGTAAGAGAAGAAAGTTACTACTGGGGCATTTGCAAGGCAACAAAAAAGTAGCAGGACTGAAAGGTTTGGTGAGTGTTGTTAGTGTTAAGGCTTAATTAAAATACGATTTAATAATTTGTTAATTACTATTTAATCACAGTTTTTATATTTCATTGCAGTTGTTATTTCAGAGAAATAAACACTAAGAAGTTTCCCTAGTAGATTTAGTGTGCCAGATCCATCCATAAAAGCCTGTTGAGAGTGTTATAGGGACAGAAATAAGGAGAAGGGGAAGAAAACCCTGGTCAGTGAGATACCCCTGTCTGCCAGCAAAAAAAAATGAGGTACTGGTGGTGGTCCACACATCCACATAAACATCAAGGGCTAACAACGATGGTTTTGGGTGGTGACGGCTGCAGGCACTTGTGCTCTGCTATTCTCTCACCCACTCTCTGGGAGCAGGAGTCATAGACCAGCTCTCTGATTCATTACAATAGAAATGCCTGGCAATCTACCCAGTGTACCACGATTTATTCTTTGTGAAATATGGCCTCAAGTACAAAGTAACACATGCTGTTCAGGGTGAATATGCTTTCACATAACTAATGGAGGCTTGCAAGATTTATTAGAAGGCAGAAAACCGTTCCTTTCTGTACTGATCTCACTAGATATTAAACTTCCTGTGAGTCCTATATCACGTATAATGTTTTTTTATTAGCTAAAGAAGCAGGTTGGCTGTAATAGAGATGCATTTTCAACAGTGCTGTGAAAAAGATAGTCAGGAATTACTAAATTATATGAATCAATGTATTAATTGTATTAAAAATTCAGGGTTTTTTTTTGCATTTGGTATTCATTTAGCCTTGCTTCTTCAAGATAAGGAGAAAAATTAATTTGAATCTCACAGTAACTATTTTATCACCCCATCTTTTGATTTGGTGTGCTGACAGAAAACATGCAGTCTGTCAACAAGAGCAGAAAGAAATGCAATTAAAAGAAATAAGCTCACACATTTTGCTGTGAAGGATTGAAACAAATAATAGAGCAGGATCTGGCATCAGGCACCAGTCAAGGAAGAGAGAAATAATTTAGCAGGAGGCTCTGGTTGAAAACAGTTTTAACTGATAGGAGCTTCTGTATTGGTTGAGGTGCTGTATTTTAAAGGGAAAAGACACTACCCTGGATAAGAGGCATGAAGCCAATTCTCCCTCTGTTCCTTCAGTGTAAATCCAGACTAGCTCATGAAAGATTTGCAGTGGTAGGCTCGTGAGCAACATTTGATCCACAAATTAGAAGATATAAGCCTGAGATGGGAAAACGAGGGAGGAGAGGTATAAAGCTAGTGTGTCCTAAAGGACAAAAATTATCGTTTCAGGTAAAAGAAAACTATCAAATTTCAATGAAAAATAAATGCTAAGTATAGCTAAATAGAAGCAGCAAACCACGCAGTACAAATTTGTAAAGTTTCCATTCACAGAGTAACAGGTTATATGAATATTTATAAAGGGCTAAGACAAATAAAAAAGAAGAGCTTAATAATGAATAATTTAGGAGCAGCACTGAAGAAAATGTCTGTATGTTACTTTAACTTGTGTTGTTAGTGAATCTCTCTTGATGTCTGTCTTTGTCATTTATACTGGCACTCTACTTTTTCTCTCTTTCCAAAATGGAAAAAGAAGAGCGGGAAATAACATTATAGGTGACAACTGATTAAGTATATTGACTCTACAGCACCATGGTGGGGGAGGAATGAGCGAGCAGACACAAGGTGTTTAGCTCGTAGCTTGGCCTAAATCATGACAACTATATGCCGATTCTGTAGTTATATCCCAACAGAAAGTGTTCAGTAGCACATTTAAGACATGCAAGTGAAAAATGTTGATATTTCTTAGCAAAAGATAGAGAGCCAGGATGGTGAGTAGCCCAAAATATAAATTAAGGAATAAGGTATATGCAGAAAGTTTGCTTTTGCACATTCTGAAAGATTGTACATTTTTGCCTCTTCCTATGACCCAACTATAAATTATAGTAGCCTATACCGCTGTTCTTAAAAAGATTGGCCTCATATGGTCTATACTGGATTAGCAGAAGTCACAAGCAGAGAAGAGAGGCAGATATTTACAGAAAAATTATCTACTCTAGCTTTTGAACTAGGGACACTTTCTTGCTAGGCGATATCTCCATGTCAGACCATAGTTTCTTGACAGTTCAATATTGTGCTACAGTCTTCGAATTAAAGAAAAATTTAGCATTGTCAGAAATTCACATTGACCTCTCCTTAATATGAAAGAAGAAAGGGTCATATTCACTGCAAAATGCTGATGAATTTTATTTAGATGTTTATGTTGTTACATAAAAGAAGGACATGGAAAAGCAAAAAGGTCCTGAGGGCACTGCACTTTATGCTGACTTACATTTGTTCATTGAATATTTGTATTTTCCTGCCCATCTTTATGCATATGTTCTCTGGATCATATGTTTACTTTCTAAAGGCTTAGCACTCATCAAAATTAGAACACTAGGGATCTGGTCTGTAACTGGGCATTTTGGTAATACAGATGAGTTATAACACCACCACTATCTTGCTTGATCATGCCAGTGGTGCTGCTTTTAGTCATAAAGAGATTTTTGTAAATAAATATGTAGATAATAGAAACATTAAAATAAATTCTTTGGTTGCTTTCAATTTGCCTGGTAATATCACCTTTTCTATTAAATTGTGATATAAAATCTGAAAATAACAGAATCCTAAATGAAAATATTATTTCAATCAAGGTCATTGTAGGATTCATCATCTATACGGAAATAACAAAAAAGAAATCTTAACATCTCTGTGACTGTGGAGTTTATGTTAACTTCCCATATGTAGCACAATATTAATTTCCTATGAATATTTAGATCCAAAATGGGCCACCATCAGATCTTTTGACAAGATATTTTGACATCCAGACATGTCTTGAGACATGGGTCTAACTCCTCTGCAAGCTGGATTTCCTAGGGCATTGGAAGACAAACTGACACAAGACTCCAGCAGTTCTGGGAAAACTAGTAAATTATTTTGCAACAAAATGGAAATTTCTACATGCTGTTTCTTTTCCTATTTAGGTTTTCTGTTGTTTATGAGGTTTTCCAGGTATACAGTGTATTTCGGGCAAACATAGGTGCCCCTAGGACTTGTGAAAGAAAATAATGTAGTGAGGACATGAAAAATAACACTGGTCCAGATATTCTCTTTTTGCCTATGCCATCTTTCTAATTATTTAAATAGACTCAGTTTTTAAACTGTCCTAGGAATATAAATACAAAAATACCCCCTATTTATGCTACTAGGTATAAAGTAGCTGTGTTTAACCAACCTGAGCTATGAATTCTTCACTTAACTGGAGGCCTTAAAGATTCAAAAATCAAAAGGCCCTAATCTCATGAAGTAGTTTTCAAAATTTTCAGAAGTTTCCTTCTTTGCATACTATACTGCAGCCATGAAAGCTCACTTTTTCAAGCTTTTGTCCCCAACATGAAGAACTAAATCTTCTGGAGAGGGAAGACAAAATGAACGAAGTGAGGCTCACAGCCTGTCCATTTGATTTTAAAAGCTGGATCTCAAAGTAAAGCATAAAATACCATGTTAAAAATACACAGGTTGATACAATAGACTTACCTTGAAAGAGTTCTTCCCAATTATTAAATTAATTCACTTTGTGCATTAAGTCAAACTGTAAACTCCTCAGGGCATGACATACTTTCCATACAAAGCTGAATACAGAAGAGGCCCATTCCTACTTGGAATTCTTCAGCTCTTCTCTAATATAAATAAAAAACATAATTAGAAATGTACTAAGATAAAAAGGAACAAAAGGTCCTGTAAATACCACTGAATCTTTCTATTATCCTGTGGCAGTTAAAGTTCACTGCTCATTTTGTTACACAGCAATTAAAGGCAGGTAGCTTCCAAGGCTTAAAGAGTCGGTATGTTCTTTTTCATGAAGCCAAGGACAAAACCAGTTACCCAACCTGAACAGAGATGGAGAGAAACACATGCAAATTCGTCTGAAGGATTGTACTGAAGCATCATGAAACTCCAGAGAACATAAAGGCAAATGAAATTTAAGTCATATATTGTGTTAATTTTATGGAGGGAAATAAGTAATATGCAAACAGCATCACAATTGTCAAAGATCAGTGCTTACCTAAGGGGGTAGGCGTCTCCCAGGCAGAAATGCTCATCTTTACAGACTGGAAGACAGAAATCATATATTAGCAACTTGCCCATGACAAGTGAATAAATAAAGCCTTTTGCATGCTATACTCACTACAAATAAGACAAACCTATCCATCAGAGGGTGGATACATTGAACATGGCTCTATTAGCTCTTTCCCTCTAACAGAGCTCTGAAATTCATACTACAGGCAACAGAAGGCATTTATTTATCTTGCAAATATAAGGCTATAAAAATGACAGTTTAGAAGCAGAAAAAAATATGCAAAGAAATTTTCTATCAGGCTAATGTTAATGCATAGCCAGCATTTGCTTTATATACATAATGCAGCGAGAAATAAATTAAATGACAGATGGCTTCTCCCTCCTCCCACCTTGTATGTTGTAGCATGACTAGACAAACAATCTAAATTACTGGCAGATACGTGCTATGGAAAGAGTATGCAGAGGTGGTTAATTACTCCTGTCAGAGAACAAAAATGCGATTGCATTATTTATTCTAAAATTAAAACCACAGTGAAATAATCATTACTAACATAAAGGTAATTCAGTGTTCTTCTCTGGAAGTAATCAATAAATCCATGGATTCAGTAACCAACATCTCTTCATAGGTAAAAAAGAAATGTCTAAGAAAAAAATAGGTATTTAATGTATATGAATGCTGTTGACATGAACCCATAATGTAACATGACGTGAATATAATGTGACATGAATCTGTAATGTAACAACATTAATAATTAAATTCTATTCAACTAGGCCCTTATGCAGGTATTGAAATAAAAAGAAACAAGTTAAAAACTTTACAGGCAACCCAAGCATCAAAAAATGTTGGCTCATAAGTTTTTTCAGGGCAGTTACATGAACAGATTATAGTATTTCTTATAGTGTACATATTGCTATAACTCTCCTAGAGATACACTTACTACAATTAATGCACCTAGTTCCTAGTCACAAAAGAAAAAATAAAAACAGCTTCAGAACTGAGGCTAAAAAAAATATATCTTACACTCACTTCTGGTTGATTGTAGTTCAGTACTAATTCTTCTCCTTTGCTGGAGGAGTAGGTGCTGTTGGAGCCACTTGTATATCAAGACAATGACAGACATATCAGAGCATATCCTCCTTTCCCCTATGCTATTCAGGTGATGTGACTTGCGGGGAGTCATGCATCCAGTTGGGATGGAGGAGGAGGGAGAGGTACATAAAGCTTAACATTGAAGGAAAATTACACTCTAAAAAAATCCAGATGAGAGAGAAAAGAGCAAGTGGCATTTTTGCCAATTATGCTACTTATTGGTCATTATTTTAATCCAAGCTGTTCTATACATTAAATTCTGTGTTATTCATTACTGCCAGAACCCTACTCAATATACAGTAATAGGCAAGAAAGGAACTAGTCTATTTTCTGTACAAGTATTTTCATAAAGATGAAAGCGGATGTTGGCAATCGAAACAGAAATAGTGAAGAAATATATGGTGAATATATATTGCTTATGGAGTCTTATTTGCAAACCATCTGTGCATAAATGTAGCCTACAGCATATGTTCTTGCCAAGCAGAATATGAATATGTTTCTACATTGGAGTGAATAGTGTTCTATTAGATATTTTTATTATCTCAGCAGTAGGAGATTTTAAATTGAGAAAAAGAGTATATTAAAGGTAGACAGATTTTACACATTACTATTAGTGCATAATGCAAATTGTATTTGTGCCAGCTACCATGGTTTTAAAAAACAGAGGATCAGGGAAAGAAGTTTTTAAATAATTTAGCTCAGCTTGGTCAGACATCTGTCTCAACGGAGACTGCTGTATGTAAAGCAGAGGCTAAAATTGTGATAAACAGAAGCTATGAATCATTCCTGGAGCATGTTCTGCAACTTGCTCAATGGGGAAAGAATTGCTGTCTCCGTACATGAAGACAGATACACAGATGTGTGTAGCTTGGGACTCAAACTCCATCTCAGTCCTTGCTACCCAAAGAAATGCACTCTCTGATTTACCTAGTGACAGAAGCAGGACACTACTGACAGGAATCATCACCTCTATTAACTCCACTGTACAGCCTACATCTGTAATTCAAACTCCTGTTCTATAGTAAAAGTTTTCCTATGAATTATTGCAAAGATACTAAAGCAACTGCCTCTATAAGTACAACAATTACGACCCCCTGGGCCAATGAAACTGCTGACTACTGGGGGAATTTGAAAAAAGTATTCAAATCAAAATGACTGTCAGATTTCTTTCATTTTAATTTGGTTTCATATTGTGATGAATTATATGGAGTACAGGTACATGCAGGCATGATGGTGATTTTTCTCCTTAAACACACTGAAAAAGTAACTGCATTTTGAACAGTCATGATTTTTCAGGTGGTGTGCATTTACAACCAATTTATTCTGGCAATCAGAACATGGGTTATTCTTTTACACTTGTAAAAAAATGAGGTTTTTTCCACCTTTGGTAATGGCCCACTTGAGATTAATTTATTCATCTTTAGAAAACTGCAACAGAAACCCTACCACATCTGTGATTGTAAGTATCCTTAGAAATGAGATAAGGATGAAGAAATGGGTCTCCATATTTACAGAATCCTGCAGCTCTCAGTAGGGCAAATGTGTCATCCAAATGCAACCCCACAAAGAAAAAAAAAGGAAAGAAACAGTCATTTTTCATTTGTGGTCCAAGTGTTAACCTTAGTATGTTGTCATGCTTCAACTCCAGCCGGTAACTGAGCACCATGCAGCCACTCACTCAGCCCTCTCCCTGAAGCGGGATATGGAGGGAAGGGAAAAAAAACCACTTATGAGTTGAGATAAAGACAGTTCGATAGGATGACAAAGGAAGAGAAGAATAATAACAGCAGCAGCAACAATAGTAAGAATTGTAACAATGATAGCAATAATGCAAGTGATGAATAAATGCAATTGCTCACCACGTTCAGAAGGGAAAAAAGCAGCAACCCAATGCCCAGTCTGTGTCTGAGCAGCAATCCTGCCCCCCAGCACCTTACCCAGTTAGGTCCAGAGCATGACAGTTACATGGCAGGGAATATCCCTTCGGCCAGCCTGCACCAGCTGTCCTGGCTGTGCTCTCCTTGTGCACCTGGCAAGGGAACCTGAAAAGTCCTTGTCTTAGTAAAAAGACTACAACTGCTTCATAACCAGTAAAAACCTCAGTGTGTCATCAACATTATTCTCATACTAAATCCGAATCACAGCATTGTATCAGCTACTAGAAAGAAAATTAACTCTATCTCAGCAGAAACCAGAACATCTCTGCACAGGACGACACAAGACAGTGAATTTTTGGTGGTGTTGCATTTTAAAAGACAGTAGAAGAAAATTAAACTAAAAAAATCTCATAAGATTTTAAGAAGACAAATATCATAATCTCATTGCAATTTCATGAGACTCCCAACTATAGAAAAAGCCTTTGAAGAATAAACATATTAGAATTAAATGTGTTGAGAGAGCAAGTGAGAAATACAAACATATAAAACATTACTGGGGTAAAATATTTGTATAATATTAAGCTTCAAAGTGTATCTAACATTCACTTTCATTATACCCAAGAATCTATTTCCTTGGGATAGTTTTTATATAAAAAACTGAATGTCAATAAAGAATCTGTGGTTTTCTCTTTATTTGATATTTTTTAATAAAATTGTGGGTATGCCTTAATGGACTCACTCACTGACCTAGCTTCATTTCCTATATGTCTGTATTCAAAGAAAGTCAATCCCTTACCAAAAAAAACCCCAACCCCAAAGCCTAACAAAATCCAAAATAGGCTAATTAGTAAGTATGAAACTAATTCACTTATAATTACTATACCACATAGTATAGTATACACTTAGTATAAATCTTGTTCTTGCTTTTCTATATGCTCAGTCCCACACCAACCATCTGATGGGAGCCACTTTGCACCCCTGTACTCTGGGGAGAGGGTACTGGCATGTCCTCAAGTGCTTATACCTGTCTGGGGATTCCTGAAACCCTCCTAAAGCTCTCTAAAGTTTAGATGGTTTCCTGAGAAACTGCATCAGAAAAATGGAGAAACAAACATTGCAAGTGGTTTGGAAGGGATTCGCCTTATTCCTGTCTTCCTTTTCCACCCTTCTCCCTGAACAAAAACAACCCCAAAAAGTTCATGAGCATTAAGATGTAATGAATAAGTTTAGATAGTTTGGGTTTTTTCCCCCCCAGAAAGGTGAGGGTTTAAGTGAGAGAAAGAAATATCATAGAAAGTTTTTCCTAAAGTTTATTTATAACTCACCAAAGTCCAGAGAGTAGACCTAAACAACATGGTAAATGACTAAGAATAAAGTCACAGCATTTTTTGTCTGAAATGGATTTTTTTAACATACTTTCAAGGAACATGGCTTGTTGTAGGCCTGTTTTGGCAGGACAAGGGGGAATGGATTAAAACTAAAGGAAAGAAGGTTTAGATTAGATGTTAGGGGGAAGTTTTTTACAGAGAGAGTGGTGAGGTGCTAGAACAGGCTGCCCAGAGAAGTAGTGGATGGCCCGTCCCTGGAAGTGTTCAAGGCCAGGTTGGATGGGGCCCTGGACAACCTTGTGTAGATCCAGACCTGGAGGTTGGTGGCCCTGCCTGTGGTCCCTTGGGGATCCTTGGGGTCCCTTCCAACCCAGACCATTCTATGATTCTATGTAGCTGCTGTACATAAGTTTTCTGACTATGATAGTGAAATAAGTCAGAATGTATGTAAGGATCTTTCACAGGCCTTATCTGCATACATGTTGGAGAACTGTTATAGCATATATACAGCATGTGCACAAGAAAAAAGAAAACATCTGAGAGTTTGGAAGCATATTCCAATACAGGCCATAAGAGTGGACTAAGGCATGATGTGATAACATAAAAGAGGAAAGAATAACACATAATATTAACAGGAACAGAATTATTTCATGCAGATGACAATAACCATACAAAATAATCTGTCAAGATTGGAAGTTTGTTCTTTGCTAGAAGATAGATGAATTTCACACATTAAGCAGTTAAGCTTTGAAGGGAATACATCAGAAAATTGGAAAGGGTGGATACAGCAGTTCAAAAATATATGAGCACTACAGAGAAAAGCTTCAAACCAAGGCTAAAAAACCCCAAACAAAAAAAACCACCCAAAAATTGACTGCCTGTAATGCTGGTATTACTATCTTGTGCTAGAAGGGAAAGGCCTAGGGAATTTCACATTTGAAAATGAGCAAGTGAACAAAATCTATGTTTTGATCAGCGTTTGAAGTCTGTATCCTAAGAAAAATGTCAACTTACATTCTGTATTTAAAAAAAGAAAGCAGACAATATATGTTATTAATTTACAAAAGAACTACAATGATACTCAAAAAAATCTGTGAATATTCACATTTGGAAGATGTTCTAGTTTATGAAAGAATTGAGGAATGATTAACAAATATTGCACTTAAGAGGAGAGTGAAAAACTAAATTTTCCCTTCATGTGAAAATCTAAAATTTACAAGGTTACCATGAACATTGAAGCAAACAGTAAAATTCTTCAAACTTATTAAATAGGAAAAAATAAGGAAAAAAAGTAGGACAACTACATTATAAGGCTGGTTAGAGACTTAATATTCCAAAAATTAAAGTACAAGTTCAGTAGTTCAGTGATGTCCACAGTGTGGAATCACAGTCAACAGATGCCTTGTTATTCAACGCACCAGTAGAAGTATCTGAAATATATAGCTGTTAAGTACAACATCCCTAATTAATTATCAATAGAACACTACTTGAGACTTATTATATATAATATTAGGTATATAACCATCCTCAACATACATATTGACTGTAATAGCTGGCAAGACAATACCGTTTGAAGATTTTCTTGTATATAAATGGCAGTCGGGTCATTAAAAAAATCTCTTATAAACACAGTAAAGCACTTTCCAGTTATATTTGGGAGTTATATTTTGAAAGAGGAACTATTTAATGGAAAATAACTAGCCATGCTGCTAAGAATGGCATGCTGATGCTCAGCACTGCGTCCTGAATACAGAGTTGTATTGACAGCTCCTGTATGGAACTGCTGCCTGGGGCCAGGAGTGCTGACCACCTGAGGCAGCCTCTCACCACTTTGCAGCAATCAGCCAGCTTGCAGGGACCTCAAAAACCCACCACTAAACCCTCAATTCCACATCTAAATATTGCTCTATAGATAAAGACTAAGACATGGGAGGTCACTGGAGTAGCAACATAGGAAAATAAAAGAGAGTGGACATGACCTAGAACCTGGAAGGAGTCTTTCCAGTTTTAGGAAGACTAGAAGAGTCCTAAAATGGAGGTTAATATTTCTTACTGTCAGCATTTAATTTCTTTTTCTCTTCCAGAAAAATAAGGGACTTTAATTCCCATGGAAATTCAGTGAGAAAGCTGAGAGGCTGTAGGATGGAATCTGGTACTGAGATGTGCACTATGAGATTCTCAGAAACTAAATTTAAATGCAAGTGTTATAAACATTAATGTGATAATGGGCAATATAGAGTGTATATGAAGTCTTACCATAGGGACCATTTTGTGAAAGTATATAGCAGCAAATAAATGAGAGCAGAGCATTTAGTAGCAGGGAGAATGAGGGACTTCCTCTTAGGACTGCAAAACAGGGAAATTGGCATGATTTCTGGCATACTAATCTAGTGCTTGCAGAAATAGAGAAGTTCAAAATAGTCACAGGGCACAGTATTTTCTTCTGAAGAAAAAAAAGCAATTCAGAACAAAACAGAATTAACCTGTGTCCTATGATATTTTGACCTTTCATCTTGTGTTTCACTAGCAAGTCCCGAACTCTTACATATTACAGGTACCAATGCTTTCTTCCTTGAATTCAGCCTTTGTTATCATTATGTTTTCTTATGTCTCTCCTCCTAGCCATTTCCTAATTTTGAAAACTGGGAAGGACAGGTTAGTCACTATTCAGTGAGGGTTTGTAATTCTATAGTTAAACAAATAAAATGCTTTTTATGCTTACGTGATTTTACATAGCAGCAGAGCATAACATCGGTGAGAACAAAACCACTACAGTCATTGTGGCCCAAAAATCTGGTGTGAAGAATGCAGTTGTACCCCCATTCCTTACAACACAGAACAAAATTAGGATGAGCCATTATGAGAGTAGCAGCTTGTTTGTAAAAATTAAAAAGGATAGATCAATCTCACAATTTTACAATAAGCAATGTCTATCTGAGGCACAAGAATTTGTATTTTTACTAATATAACCCATAATATGTTATGAAAAATTAAGTTCAGATGTCACACTTGTCACGACTGTAGCCTGCTAGCAGCCTCCAGAGTAACACTTCCTTCATGGTATTCCCACATCCTACCCCTCATCTTGGGATGCAGGTGGAAGGGCAGACAAGGAAGAAGCAAATTTGGGAAAAAAAAGAGGCCCTATAATGCACAAGAAACATTTACTGGCAGAAAGTGCAGACTCAAATCAGCCATAGCAACTACATTAAAGGTAATGTGCCAAACACACTCCAGACATAACAAAATATTGAATCATCTTTTCAAGAAGATTACATCATACACACAGTGACATTTACTTGAAAATCACACATCTCTGGTTTTGGTTCATGAAATCAATATTATCAATCTGATGCAGTAAAATACCTTTATGGAGATGGCACTCACAGAATTAAATTGTACACTAAAATCCCTTGCTGCCACACAGAGACAAAAATAGCTCTAATTTTCAAGAAACTATTATAAAGACATATAAACTTTCATGGCAGCACTCCACTCTCCCACATACTACATTTCTAAACCGTAGTGCCTATAACGCTGTACCTGCTAACACTTTCAAAGACAAAGTTTTGAAGATCTAGAACACATAAAATGCAATTCCAGTATTATGTTTGAAGACTATTGCAATTTTTATTCTAGAAAGTATGAACATCAACAGAACTAGAAGGCTGACATGGTGTACCTGCAAAATATATCTGTGATAACAATGTAAATTGATCCTCAGCTGTTATAGGAATGTAAAAGAACTGAATTTGCAACAAGATTACCTTTTTTTCTTGCATAGACTGCTCTTCCCTGTTAAATTTTATTTTAAGAAGCTAACTTATCCATAGAGTAATTTCTCCTTTAGGTCCCACTTGGTATTTATTGAAGTAATTTGAATACTGTCATTAATTTCCATGGTAGTTAGACTAGCTGAATTATTCCATTTATTTGCAAAGAATAGAACACTTGTGTTTACAAAACCATTTGTCTGACAGTTCTAAAATTTATCAAGCAACTTGCTTTCAGAATTAATTTAAGCCTTTGAAGAAACCAGTTCAAACATTGGGTTATGCAGTATTTGCAATGTCAGATAAGTCCTGTGTCAGAAAGTGTGCTGGGACAAAAGGGCAAAAGATCAAAGACCTCAAAATTACTATAATACTGAGTGTACTTTTTAGAGCTTACAGAGAACATATCTCCTTATTCTTAAAGCTCACAGGGAACAAAATACCTGCCTTAACCCCCAGCTCATTTTTCACAAATCAGATAAAGCAGAAAGAGAAAGGTGAAGTTTGCTCCATTCTCCAGTATGAAGTCATGCCAGGGATTGTCTACCTGCAACACAGATCTCACACTGAGACAGTTTTTTTAGATACAGCTTTCCCACACCATTAGCCAGTGAGCACTTCAGTGCTGCCACTGTTCTCTTGTCAAACAGGCTGATTTGGGAATCCAGTTCCCAAAATGAAATCAGCAAATAAATGACCCTTTGTTCAGTGATACCTGAATATCTTTGATCCCTGCAGAAGTCTCTTAGGTAACATAACTAATCATGTAGCCTAAAATAATCTGATGTTTTTACATTAAGTTTAGCCAGTGTTTCTTTGATACAGGCTGTAATATACTTTAACTCTGATAAATGAATTTTCCTAATACAAATAGAGAAGAAATTACATTAAAAAGTTAAGATAATGGTATGAAGAGATAAAAGGCAATGGACTGAGATGAAAAGAAATAGGAAAGGCAGCTTCTCACCAGCAGAACAGTCTCTCCTAGATTTCTCCTGGGGGTTTTGTTGTTCTTTTTAACAAGATTCATTCTGTAGTATATTCCTGATTAAAAGATACATAATGCACATGAATACTGAAAAGAAGTCTTAGCCAAGCAAATATAAAAACCAAAAAAATCACAATCTGTATCAGAAATTAATTTTCCAGCTGTTCCACTTGAATATATGTTTATTGACAAAATATGTTTTCCAGCTATCCTAGTTTTGCAACTTCCCAGTTTTCATAGAATGATTAGTGGTGGAAGGGACCTCAAAGATCACCAAGTTCCAAGCTCCCTGCCATGGGCAGAGACAACTCTCACTAGACCAGGTTACTCAAGGCCCCATCCAACCTGGCCTTAAACATTTCCAGGCAAGGGGCAGCCACCACCTCCCTGGCAATCTGTTCTAGTACTTCACCACCCTCATAGTGAAAAATTTCTTCCTAACATCCAATCTAAATCTACAGTCTCCCAATTAAAAAACATTTCCCCTTGTCCTATCACTATAAAGTCCCTCCCCAGCTTTCATGTAGGCCCCTTCAGGTACCGGAGGCCCCCTTCAGTTTTGTGTAAGATCTTCCTGAATATAATGTTTTCTTGATCAAACCCTCAAAGGATACGAAATATCAAGTTACCTCCATCTGAAACCCTTCTTTTGTTGTTTTTTAACATTGTATTACAAATTAAAAAATTACATTGCTAGAATCAGCAGTGAATATAATGCTGGAATGCTATTTTTGGGCATGCACTAAAAGCATTCTCTCTTCTTTAACATACATATGTTTATAACAACTTTATTTTATGAGAGAGTTTAGAAAAAGCAAAACCAGAAGAGTCCATGTGGCACTCAGTGAGGAAAAAAATAGTGAGAATGTTACACTCCTGTGCTATTGCAGGATGAATTATTGCCAAGCACTCTCCATAAGATCTTGTAGGAGTGGCAAGAGAGATCATGTAAACAGCTATTACAGCTCATAGTCTCCCTAAATTTCCTGAAAACAGGGAAACTGAAACACATAAAGCAAAGCATATTGCACGTTCATTAGTGACTTTTCTTTAGTAAGAGGAAGTATAAACTTGTATATCTTATATGTTTAAGGTTAAAAGCTTTATTGCTCAAAGAATAAATCGCCCTTGAGCTTAAGGAAGCCAAATGTTACACTACCAATAAAATGAAAAAAGGAATAGTAAGAAATTTTAATACAAAGCCTTCTGCATTTACTCTTCTCAGCAAAAATATTAGTATTCACAAAAGGTTGCCAAAGATCAAAGAGGATCAGAGAGGAAAATCAATGTTTATATTTTAGTCCTTCAGAGTCTGTCTTTCTGTCTTCCATCTCCTGCTTCTATTTTCAATTTTTACGTTGTGAAAGTTATTGACACGTGTGTCTTTATCATTTTATGGCTTTCAATAATCCAAAGGATTGAACCAGATAGTTAAAATTGAAATAAAACACTTGTTAGCTATGACCTCCAAATCATCAGCAGAAGTATATACACACACACGTAGATTCTGACAGCTGTGTTACTGCATCGTAGTAACACTGTGCTTTTCCACTTCATTACCTAGTACCAGCAACAGTACCTCCATGTAATGGATACTGCTGACTGCTTGATTTGGAGTAAAAATAAATTTTTTTCCCTTAGTAGTTGCAGTATTTTTCATTTCTCCATTTTGTAGTACATTCTGCAAGCTCTATGATAGGACTTACAGAAACCCAGATGAATGGTTTGGCATGCTACATGACATCGGAGAGATGAGGGGGTCACAGACACGACTAGTTGTATCAATTGGAGGGGAAAGAAGTCAGGAAATATTTTAAATGGCTTAAAATGAAAAGTTTCCTGAAAGGTGAGTGAATTTCTACTAGTGTGGTTCCTTTTTCCTTCTGTATCTAGGGAACTAGACATGCTTGTAGGTTCCTTAATATTTCATGCAAGGGCAAACACAATTCTGTTTTTAGGAAAAGCAAAGCACAGCCTTTTTTTGTTCATTACACTATGTATCTGTAACAGTTTGCAGGAAAGACAAAGAGTCTAAAAGCATTTAAATACATTACACTGAAAAAGCATTTAACAGGGACACAGGAATGAAAAATAATAATAAAACAATGAAAAAAGAATATGAAAGACTGAGAAACTCGGTGTAACTCGCTGGGTCAGACCAGGAATGATTCTGCAAACAAACAAATAAGGGGTTTTTTAGAGCATAGACATTTTGCCTTCATGTTCTGGAATTGCTGCTAAGATAAAATGAAATTTCTGTAATCCAAAAATGCATAGAGACCACAGCCCCCACTGTAGATACAAGTTCTGTGTATTTTAGGAAAGGGAGTAGAAGACTGGCCTTAAGCTAATTTTCCAGTTTTCTAATGCTTGCTAAGACAGAAGCCATTACAAACCAAAGCATATTTCAAAATCCCATAGAAGGTGCTTTAAAATGAAACTTGTTTCAGAAATTACTTAGAACCCTTTGCCAGCTGGGAAGGACAATGACATTCAAATATGGAGCTTTGAGGACAAACCTAGAAAACATAGAAGTGATTTTCCTAGAAAACCACACTATTAGGAAGAAGGTCCATTTCTGAAGAGTCTAAAAATCTGCATAAAACTATAAAGCTCATGAAATCCCAGCCTGACAGCTGTCAGTCTGCTCTCTGGGTATCACATGCTCATTTGGAGACTGGGATAGTTATGGAGCACATGGAAACTCCCATGGTGTAAAGAGCTGTAGCTAATACCACAGTTAGTTGGCACAGGTCTTTGCCACAGGATCTGAACATTTCCATTCTTAAGGACAATTCACATAGCTCCAGATGCTCTGCCAGCTCTTGAAGTGGTACACAGGAAAAGATTTATGCACAGCTCACCTTTCTGTCCAGCAATTAAGGCACCAGGCAAATAAAGGGCAGAAAATAAGAAATACTTTGATTTTTGGTTACGTTGCAATTCTGTTGCTGTATATGCTTGAATAATACACTTCCCATAGTGTAATAACCCCCCAGCCTGTTTTTAGCACTCCGCCTACAATAGAAAATGAGTAGTAGGATTAGAAACATCTTTATAACAATTTTATTCCCTCTCTGTGCCATTTTTCTCAGCACTTTACTACTTTCCCACTTCTATCCAAGATAATAAAAGAATGGGATACCTCTCCTCTTATCCAACTCTTCAGCTGATACAAAGAGGGTAATAAAAGAATGATTCAATGTCCATTTGGACAACCAATCAAAGTAGATTTTGATCGATTCTCAAAGGCCTAACAAATCAGCTGAAAAAGCCCTACATAAATCCAGATTCATGGTCCCTTTCAGTAATATAAACAGGAGTAAGTATGCATGACTAGATTTTTAAGGGAACTTACAGGTCTTAACAACAGCCATCAAATGAGATTTTCAGAAGGTACCTAAAGATCTATTTCTCATTAGTGCTTATCTGCATCTTCATGAGCCTATGTACTATGAAAAAATCCACCCTTCAACCATCATCAAGCACATAAGGAAACTCTCAAAAGCATGTAAATAGCTGACATTCATTTAGAGGAACAAAGATAGGAGGGAGCAGATAGAACAGAATAAGTAATTCAAAAGAATGGATCATTTCACTAAAATCTACATTCTCTTTGTGTGTCAGGAACAAGTGGCTCAAGTAAGAAGTTTTGTAATTGTCATTCCAAACATTCTTTCATTTTAGTCTGATTTAGGCATGGTCCCCAAAACACAGTATATGGTAGCTTATATTTTCCCATTTCACTTACCCTAAAGAAGAAGAAAACAGAAAAGAAACATGTTTTCTGATTCCATTCTGTCTCTTCCAGTAAATTTAGGCCACTGCAGTTTAGGATGTAAACATCTGTCTGATCCTTTAAGAGAGCCGATGATTTCCTTTACATGACCAGCTCCTTTATGCTATATTTCTGAGAACATGTTTATCTCATTTGATTTCCCACACCAGAAATGTTATTTCTTCTCATAAGAGAAGAAATTGTCCTGCCAAAGATTCAAATAACTTATTTTCTGCCAAGATTTCAGCTAACTTTGTTTAAACTGCATTTCTTCTGGAAGACTAGAAGTGTATCTGTTTTCCATATACTATAACAAAATGATATGCAGATTCCTTAAATTTCCAGAAATGAAATTGAGTTGCCCACTGAAAGCATTCAGAAGAAAAATGGAAAGCAAGTTGCTTTTGAATTAAAAAAGTTTGCATTTTCTTGAATCTGTGTTGTGTAATTATGAAACATTTCTTTCTCAGGACTCACCACATCTGTTGTGTCTGGTTTATTGTCACAGCCTGTAAGAAAAAAGGCTGTATTCCTTTTCTATCCCACTGAGGTTTTACATTTTTTCTTGCTTCTTGGCTTCTGAAAGTTATTCCTATTTAAAAATACACTTTTGTCTAGATATTATGTTGACAAACAAATGCACACCTTCACCAGAAGTGCAGTCTCTGCATTTCCTGTGAGAATAGGGACCATTCACTCTTGTTATTTTCAGGGAAATGCATGAATGAAAGTCTTTTTTTAAATTATTATTTGCTTGAGTATAAATGGAACAGTGAAGTGTCTGTCATACAAGCTGGTATGACTGCAGTACTTTGTTCCATGGAGTTGATTTACAAAAGGCATATCCATTGCTAATGGTTTTGCACGATGCATAGAAAGTGTGAAACATCTTTAAAGGTTTCTCTACACTGCTTATGTAGATTAACTAACTCATAACTGATCAATACCACTAGCTTCAGCACTAGTGAAGTCAAACTCAACAGAATTTCTATCTACTAAAAAATCCAATGTGACATGCAAATGAGCATGTGTTTTTTCAGTTCAGCGGGTGATAAACTGTAGGGAAAATGCTGACTTCACCAAAATTCATTATCATTTAAAGAAAAACAAAACTAAATTCATGGCAATGTGTTAGAATAAGGAAGAAAATAAGAACTACTCAATAGTTCTTGCTCAATAGCTTGCATCAACAAAGTTCCTATTTAATTTGTATTCTTATCACACAACTCGAATGCTTTGTTTTATGATACCTGGATGCTGATTTTGCTTGGCTAACAAATTTTCTGGCTATGTAAGTGAAAGAAATGACTTTTTACAGTTTGTGTGCAGAAATTATGGTTATGCTGGTAGACAACAGAAAATAAAGAGACGAAATGTCTGAACTCATCACTGAGGGGATATAGAAGTCTTTTAGTTACTCTAATTCACAGTGCAGCTATCATCACGGATTCCAGACATGAGCTTCCTGGTGCATAAATAAAAACCAAAGCTAGATTCAGCTGCTCACTGATAAGCACCTAGTGTCGTGTGGGACATGCTGAAACATCAGCATGAAGTAGGCAGCTACAGTGCAGGACCCGTGGGAGGCATTCTCTCCTGGAGGAGTAGCTGGAGACCCGACAGAAGCCCCCAGGGCACCTCAGAGGGCACTAGACAGCTCTGCTCGGTCGGCTGAACAAAGTCTCAGGAGTCTTCAATGCCGGCAAATGCTACAGACTTTTCCTTCTGACAGGAAACTACAGCACTGCATTCAACTTGGGATAAAACCTGAAAGTCACACTAAAGCTTTTACGATGTTGGAGGAAGCGGAATAAACTTATAGATGGGTAGGATTTTTCTGAAACAAATGAAAAAGTGGCCCAAAAGAAAGAACTTCTAATGACATGTTGAAACCTTTCTGATATCATCTATAGAGACCTACAGAATCAGTTTTGGTTTTGTAAGCAAGTCAGGAAAGACAGAAAAGATTGAAAATAATATAATTCTCAGATAAATAAGATTATCTTTAAATAAAATCAAGAATATTCAGCTTTATCTCTAAAATGTTTCTTTTTAAAAAAATATGAGATAATTCAGGCATGATTTAAAGGCCTAAACATTGATGGCAAAGACACTAAACCATTTGTTCCCTGTGCTTATAATGGCAGGATACATTCCATTGTTATAGGATTAGTAGAATTAGTAATGGATTAGTAATAGTACAATTACTAATGAATCTGTAATTGAAGAATGTTTTTAACACATTTGTTGGCATATTTAAATCACCAGTTCTCTGAAGATGCTGTCTCTGATATTGACTATGCAAAACTTGTACTCTGATTACAGGAAAGAGCCAGATAGAAAATCATGTTCTTATATCTTTGTACACAAACCTCCTTCAGTATCTACTTTACTGTGCATGCTTTGCAATCCAAATTTAACAGTTCCTCCCATATTTATCTTTAACAATGCTGAAGGGTACAAAATACAATGGAATTATTTTCAAATTTTTAACCAAATATATTATTTGAGGTTACTATTGTTGTCTGCAATACTAGTCTCAACACCAGTGAAAACAAATTAAAGCTAAGCTTCCTTCTAAAACATCATCATGAGGGATAATTTTCAAGAATGTAAAATTGTGTCTACATTAGACTATCAAAACTTTGACATGGAAAATAATTTATCACAAACCTGGGGAGGAAAGAATTGTCAAGTTGTGCACTGCCACCAGAGCATAAATTACAGAATCTGCATGAATTTTAAAAACAGCAGGGGAAAATAACCAGGAAAACACCTCCAAAATACATGACACTTTGCACCGATAGTATACCTGAATTAATCCAACAGATAAGTTTTATCAGCACTAGCACAAATGACCTGAAAATTTTTTCCTTACAGATGAATGAAAAAAAGATGCTAACAAACCAAAATAGCTCAGCTAAAGTGACATTCTGGGTCAAATTAATTCATGAGATATCTTTAAATAGAAAGTATATACATTTAAGCAACCAAAAAACCCCTTGTTTCCAGTGTTCGTGGTACCTAGCCAACCTTTTCTGCTTAAATTGTTTTTAGTGTCTGACTAATTGATAGTCAGGGGCAAAATCAGACAGTCTCACACTTTGTCTTGCCAGTCCCAGGCATACATAAAATGTTGCTTCAAACAGAATAAACCACCACATTTTACATTAGAAAGATGTCACAGTCCTAGACTATTTCTAATAAATAACTTCAACATTTACAATAAAAGGGGAACGGCACAGTTACAATTTGTCTGGCATCCCTCTGTTCAAAATTCCTTTGAAGGCGTGTTGAAAAAGAAGTCTGCAGCTCAGTCCCCCAGGAGGCATTGGCATGTTTCATTATGACAGTCCTTGGCAGCTCATCAGTTCTACTCAGGAAGTGATCGGCCCCTTCCAGCAACCAAACGAATTCCTTTCCTATTCCAGGTTTTAGATTCTCCACCCTCTGGCCTTTTTCTTTTCTCTCCAAAGAAATCAAGGCAACCAAACACCTTTGGATGACTCAGGCCATCCAAATGCAACCAGAAGCAAAGGGCAGAGGTGTGCCGTGCTCAGCATCACCTACTGTGTTGTTTCCTACCCAAGAAGGGAAAGAAAGAAGGATGGCAATCGTTTTTCCTTGATGATTAAAGATTTTTCACTTAGCTGCATAAATAACTGTAAAATGGTTTTAAAAGAAAGGATGCTTGACAGAATTTTTAAGGTTGTTATTTTTAAGGAAATTTCTCTCATTAAAATCACTTGGATCGCTTTCCAGCCTTTCAGTGCAACAAGCTATGGGTTGCCTTCAGAACAGTGCTTCATGAATGGAGACCCTTGATACATTTCTGCATTTGAATTTTGATCATTCTGAAAATAATTTCTGTGACTCTTCCTTAACTGCTGTTCTGAATTAAATTACATGGATTTGTTTCTCCTTGGTATTATGTATGCAGGTGCAGTTAAACCACAACACTCTAAGTTTCCATACTGAAATAAGAAACTTTGCAGAAGCAATCCTTCACTGGCATTGCCACAGTGGAAACCACCTGCTTTTAGCTGAACAAAATCCCTGAGAACGGCTCTTGAGAACCGTTTGAAAGTCAAACCATTCCTGTCAAAACAGTCAGGAATCCCATTGAATCCAGTTTTCCCTTGTTAGTAGGTAGTACCTGGGATCACCCATTCATGGCAAAATCTGTGTTCCAGAAAAATTAGTAGCAAATGCTTGTCCCCAAGACTGGAATTTTATTCAAGTTATTTGTATGTTCTCTTTTTCTTCTCATTAATTTTCACAGATTATTTTTAAAATAGCTATTTATATTCAAATGTTATATCTATATTCCTCATGGTTATAAGTCATGCAAGAATACTGGTCACTACTAATAATTGTTGCTGGAAGTAACTAACAGGCTCAGTAAGGGTGATGGAGGCTGTACACTAGATCACACCTTGTTACTGTGACCTGGGAATAAGAGCTTTCACTACCAAACGTTTCTTAGCGTTTATACTGCATCTTCTACAACTGTATTAAATACTTTCACTGATCAATTGTATCAAGAAGAGAACTGGACAAAGAAACCATTAACATTCAAAATCATGTAGTGCTTAATTTTAATCTATCAATCCAGTTGCAGCCATCTGCACAATTAGCTTGTCTGACCAGTGAGAGTAGGAGGTGGTTTAGCTCAAATCCAGGCTTAAGAAAGGAATGTGCTTCTGCACATGGGCAAAGGATCTGCTGCCAAAATAAGATCACTAAAATGGCATTCCCAGGACTACCTTTCTCTTGGCTCCCCGATGATCAAGGAAGCAAACACAACAAGCAGATAGCTGCAGTAAGAAATGAAAAATGCAACAGAAGTGTATGATCTACCATGTCTGGTTGAGAATTCAGCAGCATTTCACTCCACCCCCAAAACCATCCCGTTAAAAATTATTTTAGATGACACATTTTAAAAGCCTCAGCTAAACTCTAGAACCTACCAAGCCTCATTGTCAATGCCTTTATTTTTCTTTTTTCTCCCTAAGTATCAGGCTTATTGACACAACACTCTGAAACTGAGAGCTGCCCAAGTCTGCATGAATGCTACAAACATTAATCATGAACATGACAGTAAAACTCCTTGGAGCATGGATTGTACCTTCCTCTGTATGCAATGCAGGCAGTCAATGAATAATAGACAGTATCACAAGTCCTATGTCTTGTGACTTCACTATAGAATTGTTCCAGGTATAAATGTTGCCAAATAATCATCAAACCATTACAATTATCACTTAACTTTTTAAAAAATTTGTGCAGTCATACTTTTATCTTCTCTTATACAGTCTTCCTAACTGTTTTTTTAAAGAATTCAGGAAATTGGAGATTTAGCTCACTGAATTTGGAAATCTCCACTTAAATCACAGAATCATAAGGTTGGGAAAGACCTCCAAGATCATCTAGTCCAACCATCCCACTACCACCTATAATTTCCAGAAAATATTTCTCACCAGCAGTTCATTTCTTCCTGTAGTAGCATCATGCTGCTCCGCTCTCGGTGCAGCCACAGCTTGCCCTGCTACAAGAAACACTTAAAAGGAAAATATATGTCAGAAGTAGAAACAGCAACAGGAGCTTAGCTCATGCAAGGCTTCATGCCTTGGGATAAATACTTTTATTGCCCACAGGCCTGTGCTGTGAACTGTACACCACCTTTACCCTCATGGTGGTAGCATCATCCTTAACTACGGGAAACTTACCATCATTATGGGAATTCTTGGTATTTGCATTATCTACTAGAGATCTTATTTTTAAAAGAAATCCGCTAATTTCACCAGCATTTCTAATCTTTGATACTCTCTTTAAATTCAAATACTGTATCTAGCTGTCTAAACAAATGCATCAGGATTCAAAATATTGGCCTGTGTTTCTAAACAGTACAATGGTCTCCAGCTTTTATCATCTTTGATAAATGTAAGAAACCTTAACACGATGAGAGGGAGTGAGACAGAATGTAACAACATGACACAAGCAGTGACGGAAAGTGATAGTGCTGTGTAGTTCCTATCAGTGACCTGATTTCAAGTGAAAGTTCTCACTAACTGTATAAATCCAATTAGAGCCATTGGCAGAAATTGGAAATTCCACAGAAAAGAAAATCTCTCAGAATTTGGATTATAGACAGTGCATAAAATGGTCTGAAAAACAAAAAGAGAAATAAGTCTTATTCACAGGTATGTAGAATCCCCATATGCAGACAGTTGTCAAGACTGGATTTACATATAGGATCATATCACATTCTTTCAGATCTCAGGTCTTTAGGAAAAAAGTCTCCAGCTGTCCTTATGACTCATGTATGTTTAGTTATACAAACTGATCTCCAGTCACCTGTTTTCTATAGCATTTCTGCATCATAACAACTAAAATAAATGCAACTCTTGCCAAAAAATATAAAGCTATAAAATATGCAGTAAGCTGTTTGTAGCTTGCTCAAATCTTGATCAAAACATACTATGTACCACATCCCAAATCTCATCAAGTATCCAGCCTTGTTAAAACTAAAACCAGACAGACAGAAACACCAGTACTCCAAGAGATCTAAGCTTTTTCACAGGGTTTTCTGGCAGCTGAAGGGACAACGACCATCCACTGCCATAGAATCAAAGGCAGCTAAAAAAAATTCAGCACTTACTTCACTGCCAGGAAGACTGAGAGCAATTAAAAAAGTTTCAAATTTAGAATGGTGTCAGTCTAGCCTTTCTTTTGAAATAGTTGCCCCTCTGTTTCTGTGTTGAAAATCAATTCTGTATGAAAATAACAAAATTCATTGAACAGCTTGTTTAGGATTCCAGGATGAGAAAATTGTCTATAGCTTTTCTCAGATTCCATCTCTCACAAACTTTCCCGTAGCAGTTTTGACTAGTCATTTAGGTCTATTCATTGCACATTTATGTGGCTCTTCTAATCAGGATCGTTGCCTCTACCAGTTCTCACTTAAACGATATAAAAAGTAGATAATAAAACATCCTTTCTACCTCAGATGCATTTTCTTACTTTATGAAATGTTATCAGGGAAATGACTTCTTTGATGCTACACCATTATGGTACAATACACTCATCCAAAAAGTCAACAGGGGAAATTCACCTGATGTGTCAGCAGTCTATAGCCGTGTAATTCCAAACTTCTATGGCCTTTGTGTAAAGCACTGGCTCCTATATAATCTTAAGGAACTTGTATTAAAACAGTCTTCCTAGCATCATAAACAATTAGCATCATCACTTAAATGTTTCCTCATTTTTACTTAGGTCCCTCATCAATCTAGATCCAATGATCACCTATCAGCGACCTCCCAATAACCAGGCCTGCAATTCCATGAGTTACAGATTCCTCCAACAAACAAGCTCTGCCATCTGATTTTTAGCCTTTTCATTGCTTCTTTCTCCCAGATCACAGAGCAGAAAATGCTCAAACCTTGACGAATAGCTCCCCATCAAATAAACACTTCATTTCAGTGACATGTATCTTGTTCTCATTGAGGTCACTCAAAAAAAGACTTTTTTAATCTCCCTGGTTTGGTCAAATCATCCTTTACTTGTAATGTCCCACTAGTAACAGCCATGTAAAGTTGATACAGTTGCCTGATTTTTAGGTTTTTGAATATTTCAGGACTTGCCTACATTTCCACCCTTGTCTCTTCTTCACCTGTTCTATTATCCTTTCTGTAATCCAATGGTATCTCAAACCCCCTCTCTTTGGCAGCTGATTCTGACATCACTCTTGCTTGCTTAAAAAATTCTCAGCACTAACTTCCACAGAAAATCTTGTAAAAAAGAAGCAATAACATCTAGGCACAATTTTCAATCTGCACAAGTGTACACAAAAATTAAACCAGTATCCAATATTGCTTCATTCCTTTCCATGGACCCAGCCCTCATTATAATTCTTTTGTACCAAACCTAAATTCAGTTTTGCAGTTAGTTCTTTAGAATCACATCTAAATAGCTGCTTTGTGGACAACTTTGAGGAAAGCAAGCTGTTTGCAAAATACAGCTGATCATATTCAGATTACAAATAATACACACACTTAGAGTGACTAGTATATGGAATAGATATCTAGGAAAAAAACACTTTCCATACATTCTCTTTGTCTAGAAATCTTCAAACAAATTTTGGTATTCTTCTAGAAGCAAAGATTTCAATCTCCAGTCTACATGTTGCAGGTTAAATGAGGAATTACACTACCTAATAATTGATTGTGTTTCTTTCTTAAACTTCCAGCATACATTTGCTCTCAAAATATAAACAGTCCACACATAGCAGCCAGAGTCACGAACAGTTCAAGGAAACAATGCAACAGCAATTGATTAAAGTAATAGATTTCAATGCAGCTCATCATGCATAAGATACATAAAACTTCTTTGCACTTGATAAAAAACCTAATTTATTTCTGTCTTTGGGTAAGCACATCAAATGCCTGTTAATACTGTAGCTATTTCAAATGCATGAGTTCAGTGGGGTTTTCTTTATGAACAGTTTTTGCAGGGTAAAAATCTTTAACTGCTGCTGGCACTGGAATACTCACATAAACTTCAGAAACAAAAACATCTATTCATATATAAGGGAGAGAGGTTTCAAAGTTTTTGGCTTCAGGACTAACAGACTTAATTTTATAAATTTTATTATATTTGAAGCTTCAGTCTCTTTTCCATTGGTAAAATAAATGGAAACATAAATCAAACTTGTAAATATCTCTCATTACACTGATATCGAATAACTGGAGAAAAGGTAAACTATAGATTTCTAAAGGTTATTCAAAACTTGTTAGTGAGGTCTGAGATTTTTTAAAATTTATTTCCAAGTTAAGTTTTATCGTACAGGCACAACATGATTAATGTGGATAACTGATAACTGTTTCTTTCTTCTTTGAGATATTTCCAATTTATTGAAACAAAAGACTTCTATAAAATTTATTTTTCAGCATGATTTTTCCAGTGCCATAAACTACGAAATCAGAGAAAATATAAATGCTGTACACATCTTTTAATGTCTTTCAAGAACAACAGTAACAATTGTATCTTGTGTCAGCTTTCCGAGGTGGCATTCACCAGGCCCAGTGCTCCAGCATGTAATTATGTCATTCAGGTTTCAGTTTTGTTTTCTTTTTCTATAAAGCACTTGCAAAAGCAACATCTAGCTGATGAAATCTTGGTCTTAAGATGGTGAATCACAGAACTCCCACTGATTTCAGCTGGACCCAGAATCTCATTAATGCCTTTCAAAAACTGCTATCCTATTAAATCCAATATAAAAAGATACATTTAATTAAATATGCTTTTCTGAAATATTTGGAGAAACACAGCTCCTGACTTTCATTTCTCAATGGTTCAGAAAGACAGATCCTAGAAATAGTCAGATCAATGGCAGAATCTACATTACCTTTTCTGCCTTTGGGGAGAAATGACAATATTTGATTATGTACTAAAAGGCATAAACCTGTTACTTCATTAAGGATTACACAAATAGTTCATTTAAAAAGAAAATATTCACAAAGCTATCAAAGAATAGGTCTTTTCTTTCTCAGTTCTATAAACAGCTTGGCCCCCTTAACAGTCAAAACTGTGTTGAATTTATTTGCAGTTCTCAAAGAGTAGTGAGTATATTCTTAGTTATTTTTCTGAAAAATCAAATATATGTATTCACCCCCAGATTCATACCTTAAGCACCTGAGACCTCAGATTCCGATGTTCAGACTCTCACCTCTCAGATGAAATCCCAGAGAATCAGCCACTTTATTTTCTATTGTATTTATCACAGATTGCCTATGTAAGATCTTTTAAAATACTATTATTTCTTTCCTAAAAATCCAGAACAATTTAAGTTCTAAGGGGAAACATTAATGGAGTGCATCAACAGTAAGGTACAGTGCAGTGAGCATCACAATAAAAAAAAATAAAATAGCTGGAGGCCTAAAATAAAGTCATGTGGCTACATCCGACCCTGTGCATAGGTGCATTGGGGAATAGGGATGCTACGCAGAGGCTTGCCCCTCTAGCCCACCCTTATAAAGTAGCAGCAAGGCATATTTCCTGCCTGCCCTGAAGCACACAGACACACCAGGGACTAGTGAGAGGAACACTTATCTTCTATCAGTGAAGGAAATTATCTTGTTACTACCTAGGAAACATAACTATCCCACTCCTAGCATGTTCTCTACCCTGTGAAGCAAGTGATACTTGTTTTTCTAAAGAAATTACTTTGGTCTTATGCACCTTCGTTACCCTGTCACATATTTTCTTACTCTAAGCATTTCTGCCCACAAAGAAAAGGAATGCTCTTGGGCAGTGTGAGCAACTTCTCCTCACTTCCACTCTGTTCTTCAGTGCACCAACTCTATGCAAAGCAGATATCACATAAAAATGCAGAGTTTCCTCGCTGTTGTGCTCAGGTTCCTGCTAAAAGCCTGTAAGTGACCCTTGACTTAATCAGCACCCACATACAGAGGGGAATTCTTTTCCTTCTCTATTGCTTGGCCACTTGCTCCTTCCTTCCAGGTACAGTAACCATAAAGGACAATTACCTTTTCCTGACTGTAAGTTAGGTGTGCTGTTCTTGTCCAGCTCTTGGTTTTTATTATTTGCAGAGACAATTATTAAATTTATCACTGAAAAAATATGAATAAATTACATAAAATAAGACGTATAATTAAAGACATGAAGCCATGTGTTTATCTCAGACTTCGCTGATGTATACCAATCACTATCCAAACACTCTTTCTAATTAAGTATTGCCAATCTATATGTAGCTGTTAATTGTTAGTATCTTGTGGTGGTTCAGCCCCAGGCGGCAGCTGAGCAACACACACAGCTTGCTCACTCCTGGAGAAGCAGACAGAGCCTCTGTGGGTTGGGATAATGGCAAAAGCACCACGAAAGTAGAACAGTAACAGCCCATGGCAAATTTCACGTACATGCAGTGGTGACACAGTATACCTTACTGACCCAACCGTAACACCGAGCATTGTACTGACCTGAGGACTAGACCCAACACTCCAGCCGCACACATACTGCCCTGGAGGCACCCAGGAGTGGCCCTCCCCACCTAGCCCCTTTTATGGGGAGTGATGTCAGGTGATGCGGAAACAGCCCAGACTGACTCAGCTCACCTGGGCTGGCTGCTTGGGGAGGTTGACTCTGTCCTAGCCAGAACCAGGATATATCTTTATGTAGCTGATAAGACACACAATACATAAGGTCATTAAGTACTTGCTCTAATGACAAAGTAAGTAAATTGCTTAAACAGAGATAAACCTCAGGCCTTCAAGAGTGTGAGGCCTTGTCTAACTATCACTCAAATGCTTCCTCAGCAAAGTAGATGAGTACTTTAGAGGAACACAGTAAATACCCTGTGGTGCTAAAGCAAACCTCTCCACACTTTTCTACTGAACTTTACCTTTAGTTGTGGAGAAACAATACATAAGCTCTGCTAAAAAGAAACTTTGCAGTATCGTTTTTCAGGTCATGAACTTTTTATCCGATATGTTGTTGTTGCCATTGATTCATTAATTCTATGGAGCTGCATGACGGTTTGCATTCATTATTTTACCTGTTCTGAACTAGAATAGGTTACAAAGGTCAAAAGTGCTTTTTTTTTTTTTTTAAAGTCTCCTAAAAACAAACAGCCTATGAGATAAGGCTGTACACAACAGCATTTGATGTATTACATCTCACTGGTATCTGACAACCCTTACTCCCTGGTGATGCAATTCTTTTCTAATAATTTAGTCTCAGTCTATTAAAAGACAATTACAGATAATGCATCCAGGCAAGTGGTGAAGGATGTCCAGAACAGTACTTGTAGAGAGGTTATCAAAGCACAATTCTCAAAAAAGAAGTGTGCTATTGATTTTTTAATCATTTCAGACAGAGACTGTTATATAGATTTTCTAACGGATTGAACTTAACCAGAAGAAGCTGGAAATGGATTTCCCCTTTGCTATTTCACGTCATAAGAATAGACTTTTAAATTCATTTACCACTAAGTAAAGAGTCATAGAATAAAAAACATAACTAGCTGTGCAGAAGTCATCTTATGATATATAAATACCTGATAGATTTTCAAACCTGTTGCTATTTTGAATGTTACAAAATTCCATATTCCACAGAACTCCGGATAAAAAATTATTGCCACATTATGCATAAATAAATACAGAATCAGAAACAGTATTTGAAGCTTTTCTTCTGCGTTGCTGTTATCATCTGGGCTTTCAATTATAAACTGTCTACAGAGTAAAATAGAACTTTTAATGGCATTAAGCTTCAAAAAACATTTCTGGTGAAGTGGGTGAGGTTGCCACTCAGAATCTAGAAATCAGGGGAACTTAGAGAATGCTTAACTTTTTATTTGGATAACATTGGATTAAAAAAGTGGTTTGTCTAATTAAGATAAATGGTTTCTGAGAGTATTTGACAAACTGTTAAATAGAAACCATTTACTAGGACATCTGGTCTAATAACTATCTGCCTGCTGTACAGTCCCCATGATGCAAAGGTTGAGTACTTCACAAGACACATCAACTGAACTCATGCAACACTAGAACCTAGCAAAATATAGCATTAAAGAAGACATTGTACTTTAAAAACTTACTTTTAAAATTTCCATGCAAGGAGTGAAGGGAAATGGAGTCAAAACCACAGAAGCCCTGAAGTTTTCCCTAACATTTCCAAAAATAATTTGACATTTTTAACATCACTTTCAGACCTGCTCATTGTAAACTGTCACTAGTTTTCAGGCTTAGAAGAGTAGAACATGTCAATAGTTTTCATTTCTTCTATTTTGTACTGTAGTTTCGATAACCCTCTTACCTGTTGACACAGTCAAGGTGGCAGTATGAGGTAATTCAGGATCAGATGACTGGAAATTACTTGATACGCATTAGCTTTGTTTGGAATCATGTCTGCCTCTGCAAATTTGAAGTACACATCAAAGTGTAAGAAAGCAAGCCCTGCTGAGTAAAGCTCAGAGGTGACAAAGGTGGTGTCACCCCGTAACTTTTTACAAAAGGAAAGCTGCTTTAATGTGTTTTATGATCTGTATGTAAAGTCTTTGTACAGTCATCTGAATCTCGATGCTCAATGTGTTAGCATGTGATTACAAGAGCAGGCATTGTTTTTGGACCAGGCTGCAAACCCCTGTAATAGCTATAAGCCAGGCACGCTTCAGCAAGCAAGGGGTCCATATAGAAGTCCCAATGCCTGCTGCTATCTAGTACTTACCAGACAAAGAAATTATTTAAATCAGTGGATTGTAGTCTTTGAAATATATTGAAAAACTATTAGAACAGCACTGTCAAGCTTGATGCATACATAAATCTAAACATGAATGTATATCTGAGCAGGAATTGATCCTATATAACCTCACATATAATTATATACAAGGGAGCTCACAGAATTTTACTGTACTTTTCTATACTTGTCATGGAATGGCAGTGTATCTTATAAAAAGCCATAGGTTTCAGAGAATCTGCCTGCTTGTTGAATTTCCTTCAAGTGGGCAGACAAAGAAGACCAGGACTCCATGTCTATGAACAGTGACAGAATCTCCACGAGTCTTCAGAGATTAACAGAAGACTGTTCAAGAACATCAAGTTCCAGCTTTCTGTATTTCACAGTGGTTAAATGGGAAATTCCTTCATGGTGCTCAGCCTCTATACTGTGCCCTGGATATTACCCTTCCTGTTCTCTGAACTTAAAGTTTAGCATAAAGTCTTTAAAATCTGACATATTCCTGGATATACTGTTGACCCATAAAAATAAATAACGTGATTTTCTTACAGTGTGTCTGCCCTGCCTCTACAAAGCAGCTAGTATTAATTTCACAAGCATTTCTTATCACACACATACATAATGCAAAAAAAAAGAAGTGTGATTTAAAGCACAGCCTTGACCACATTAATAAATAATGAAGATAGTTTGGCATCTGAGATATACAAATGGTATCAAATGTACTACTTATACATGCTAGGTTCGCCACTGTAAGAGTACACTAGTGATTTCTAGGACTGCCATGAACATCAGATGTTTACAGTGTCCTGACAAGGTCATTTGAACATGGTCTCGGTGCTTCCTGCTAGGTTACAATATGTTGGCCATAAGTGACCTAGCAACCATTAGTTCGGAGGACTGTGTTATAAGTCTCACATAAAGTTTCTTGATAAGGACTATGATTTTGCAGTAAACTGTTTAAGTATATATGCCCATGGCTCCCTCTTCTGGATAAGTCACAGAGAAAATATCAACTAGACATTTAGAAGTGTAGAAAAACAATAAAAATACTAAAGATGGGGAAATTTTAAAGTAAAATAACGTGTTCTTTATCTAAATGATCTCTTTTTACTTCTCAATCTTTCCCCTTTGTTTTTTTAATAATTTTTTAAAATATATTTCATGACTATTTTACCTGGAAAGTATAACCTCCACAACAGAAACATTTTGCAAAAAGACATCATCTACATTGTTGTCAGAAATATGCAGTCTTTTCTTCTTAATTGTTCTTTACCTCTTATTACAACGTATAGTTGTTTTATCAAATAATCTGTAAGAAACTGCACAAAAGAGGGAAGAACAAGTTGGATCTGCAATAGAAAATGTATGAGTGGGTTAAAGAAACCAAATACTGACTTAAAGTAGCTCAGATGAGAAGAGAGGTTCTTGGACTTGTTAGTAACAGAACACATAAGAGAAGAATATGGCCAATATGCATATGCCTCAGGCAGTAAAGTGGTTAAGCAATAAGAGTAGGTTTAAAGCAGAAATTGAAATAAAACATAAATTTAGAAATATTTCTCCTGAATAAAATAGCACATTTTCCACATTTTAATAAAAATGGAATGAAAAGATTTTTACAAGAAGAAAAAAAAAGTGTTTATATTTTTTCAAGTCAGGCATGTTTCTTTTGAACAGTTTGTTTAGCTTAAAGGTTAAATAGTTTGATCAATATACTCCAAAAGACATTTTTATTGAAAAATTGAAGTAGAAAATCAACTGTTTCTATTCAGCATATCTGAGGAAACAATCAACAGGATAAAGCTTAGAAAAATCTCATTTAAAGGCAACACCTTCACATTCCCAACTTCAAATATAAGCAACCAGAGAAGTAAACAGAACTAAGAAAACCCAACCTACCCTGTTTAAACCATTTAAATGAAAGGAGCTATTAAATGGATAATCTATGACAGTTAAAAAAAAAATTACTAGTGAAATAAGAACAAAAGGTATAAAATCCATTGCCAGAATCCATTTTAGGAAGATAAATTAGTAATATAATTATTAATTAGCTTCAACCGCAACACCGGATTCTCATTAGGAACATGATTTCTTAAGAGCTGAAGGATTTAAGCAGATGTACCAGGGTTTCTACCTTACAGATGGCCTGTGATACAGATTATTTCTTTTGTGCTTTCGATTGGTTAAGCCAGTGTAATTTATCAGGTAAGGAAACCCTGCTCATCAGGACTGTCTACACATAGTTTTCACACAAGAAAAGAAAGAGCTTTGAGTACAGATATAGAGGACTACCTTTAGGGCCATGGGTTTCCTTTTAATTTAGCTCCTTGGATTTTCAGATTTCCATAAGTTACTTTATTTTTCTTTCATAGATCTAAGTTCTCCTTAGAATTTAATGCTACACATTAAGTTAAGGACAGAGTAGCAGCTAGTTAGAAAAAAGATTGAATAAGAGATTAAATCTTTGAATTTCCTTATTTCATTTCTTGCTTTAATTACAACAATAATATATTCCTTTTTTTGCCTTCACAGAAATTAAAAAAAGAAAAGAAAAGAATTAATCCAGTCTTTCTCAAAGACAAGTGCTATCAAATAATTCACAGTGAAAGTAAGCCACATTCATTAACTTTTTAAGGGCTACTGTGCAGGCTTAGACAAAAACTAATAAAAATATGAAACTTAAAAAGCATAATTTAGCAGTGAAATAGAACTCTTTAGAAAAGCTGAAAATGAAATGAGAACTGCTCCATAAGCAACATCAAAATATTGCATGATGATGGATGACATTTACAAGGTTTGGTAATGCAAAATGGTGAAGTTTACAGGAAATTAATCTAATATGGTAGACATATCATTTCTCACAGAGGCTGGATCATAATTCAGCTGTCTTCACCTGACAAGGTCAAAATTTACCACAGTGTACACTAGACAACTCTAAGTTGAAGAGGCTTCATCACATCTTAAATCAGTTTCTGCATAATTTCAGACATAAAAAATCTAATTCTGTGGCAACCAGAAGATCCAGCCCTGCTGTATTAAAAGGAAACATTCCAAAACTTTTGATTAAAATATAATTAAGAGAAAAAACCCACAACCCTATCTACTTAAAAAGCTTGTTCATAATTAATTTGAATTATCAGCAAGGAAGCAAATACACAGCTTCCTAGGAAAGATAACACATAAAACAAAACCATCCATTTCTTTCAGCATATCAGTTTTGTTGCAGACTCAAGTTTCATTCTGATTAAAATCAAAACAATATGATCAATTTAATACAGTGGTGCTCTTTAGGGTATAGATTTCAGAATCGACATATGCTGCATATATTAAAGCAACTGCAAATTCAGTTCCTGTTTATTCTTATGGATTCTTCTGAAAGCACAATGCAAAAAAACCCCACGACATTCAAGACTAATTTTGTATTTTATTCAAGAAGAAAACATCATTATTCTTGGTAAGGGTCCAATCATAAGAACACTGAAGAGGCTCTTCTGATGAATGTCAATGGCCTCCAAAGCCCTAAAGCATAGCTGTAACTTCTGGCATTGAACTACACAAACATATTTAATGGGACCAAGTATTGAAGGACTAAGTAATTGCAGAAAATATTATTTTTATTATGCATGACATGCATCAGTTTATTATGATTTCAGAGGAAATTACTAACATTTAAGAAACTGGACCAACATCTTTCAGTTCAAAGAGGTTCTTGTTTTTCATTGACATCCTACTGCTGGTAACTCACAAGTCTGCTTCTCCCATCAGCAGGGTACCCAGCTCACAAAACTAACCATGGCTTTGATTCCAGACCTGATGCAGCAGTCGGGTTTCTTTGGTGCTCAAGCAGGCAGCCATCAGAACACTATGTAGTGGTGATCACAATGGCATGTGACAGTCCAGCAGCCAGGCTCCTGAAGGATCACAAAAATCAAACTGTCATATGCAACTCTGAAGGGGCCAAAGCACATTTGCCTTCTGTGCACTTTTATTTAGTTCTTTGGATGTTGTTTTCTGCATTTTGACCGATTATTGTTTTTCTGCCGTTAATCTATTGAGGATTTTAATCAGCAGGCACTATCTACAAGTACTACCTACAAGTACTGAATTTATCGTCATATAGCATAGTCTGTGTATGACTCCTCTGGGGAACTCAGAGTCTGCACAGATTTCCAAACTGATACATGCAGATTTGCATTAGTCTTTTTTTGTGGAATAAACACATGTATTTGTTCTTCATTCTCCTATCTAGAGCTCCTGTCAAACCTATTTCTTCTGTTCCATACCTGTAAGTAGACTTCACGCCTGCATATCACTAACATATGCAACATATACACCATCTCCACACACAATATAGAGCAGCAATTTAAGAAAAAAAACCCCAACAACTTCCTTTACTGAAGCATACATAGTGCAAAATTAAAACCTATGGTACTTGTAAGAAAGTTGTAGCTTTTTCATACCTTTTCAAAGCAATCCAGTAAAACTTAAAGAAAACTGCATACCAAGACATAGCACAGAATTCAGAAATAATAATGTGATTTTTCTTTATCTGAACATCTTATAAAGCAACTATTACATGTGCATAAACATATTAAATATGCATAACATTCATTCTCATTAAACACTATAGGATATCTTCATTAAGGAGGTAGTAAGTTGATTTTTTACAAACCTGGATAGGTACCTCTAATTAATTTACATTGAATTAATAAATTTTAAGGTCTGGAGGAATCATCACAGCTATCAATTCTGACTTGCAGCATAAGAAATGCCATGTTATTAATCAAGCAATTCCCACATTGAACTCATCATTTCTGAACTAGTTTGGACCCAACTTGCCAAATGCCTATGTTGCCTTGTCTGTATTTCAATTCAGTAATTTCTGCTGTGTGAAAAATAAAATAACCTGCCTTCAACTCCGTGTTGTTTTTCCCTATTTTGGTCTTCTGGGTTTTTTTAGGAGAAACATGGAGCCTGAATAGAATGGCAAAGTTCCTCTCCCTATTTTACAAAAAAAGACCCATGACTGATTCCATTTATGGAACTTCAGCAAAGCCTCTAGACTGCCATGGATCAGTCATAATTAACAATCAAGGCAAAGCAACTGCTGCAGACATTCCATGAAAATCACCAAATAATTTGAAGCATTTACTGAGGGAGGATGAAATGTTGTATTAGGATTTGCGATGAGGAGACATATAACATGATCCTGGTCACATCAGGGTTATACAGCAATGGCTTTATTGACTTCCTGAATTCAGAAGGGAATACTGCTGCTGTCTTGTGCCATGTTTACTCAAATTTCCAGACAATAAGGATTAAAAAACCCTAAATTTTGATAGTGGGTTTTGTGCTCTAGAATTAAGATCATACTCTGGATGGCTGCAAGGCCAAAAACTTGAATTCCCTAACAGCTGAAATGTTCGTTGTATAAGGAACTCATGGAGATACTCATGGATAAGAAGCTGGACATGAGCCAACAATATGCCTCTGAAGCCCAGAAGGCCAACCGCTACCTGGGCTGCATCAAAAGAGGTGTGGCCAGCAGATCAAGAGAGGTGATTCTGCCCCTCTGCTCTGCTCTGGTCAAACCTCACTTGGAACACTGCATCCAGCCCTCAACACAGGAAGGACATGGACCTGTTGGAGTGTGTCCAGAGGAGGGCCACAAAAATGATCAAAGGGCTGGAGCACCTCTCCTGTGAAGATTTGCTGAGAAAGTTGGGCTTGTTCAGCTTGGAGATGAAAAAGCTCTGGGGGACCTTATAGTGGCCTTCCAGTACCTGAAAGGTGCCTATAAGAAAGATGGGGAAGAACTGTTCATGAAGTCATGTAGCGGTATGGCGAGGGATAATGGTTTTAAACTCAAAAAGGGGAGATTTGGGTTAGATATTATGAAAAAATTCCTCAATAAGTTGGTGGTAGATCACTGGAACGGGTTTTCCAGAGTGATAGTGGAGGCCCCATCCCTGGAGATATTCAAGGTCTGGCTTGATGGGGCTCTGAGCAACCTGATCTAGTGAAGATGTCCTGCTTACTGCAGGAGGTTTGAACTAGATGACCTTTAGAGGTCCCTTCCAATTTAACACATTCTATGATTCTATGAAATCTTTCATTTATGAGCCATTGTTCAGGTATCCAAGCATATCTAACCTCACAAAGTTAGTCTATGTAATATACAGGAAAATATAGAAGCATTCAGCTAATCAAAGTGTAGCAGAAAACAGATGAGTACACATCCCTACTAAAATCCTATCAGCTGTCTTTTCTGCTGGGAACAGAAACAAAAGAAAGAGGTACTCATTTACATCTTTGTAAGGAGTAACAAATCAGCAAATTTTAATGAGAGGATGATTTTTTTTCCTGTGCTTTTCATCTTGTAGGATGAGTAATGAAGCTAAGGGACATGAACTGGTTGGCTCCCAACAGTATGTTTAGTAGACAGGAATCAGGCAGACATGGAAGAGTTTCCTCCTGTTGTTGCTGTTTAGCATACTACAGCTATTTCATAGAATTCACAAAATCACAGAATTGT
>VZTU01007183.1:0-10228 GCA_013400835.1 Zapornia atra
GCTTTAAGATCCGGTCACACTTCCCATTTTCTGACTCCGTTTTCACTGTGTAATAAAGAAGTTTTCTTTCCTTTATTCTGTGTTGAGTTGGTTTTGCCCATGCCACTAATTGCGGAATGATCTCTCCCTGTCCTTATCTCGACTCCTAAGCCTCTCAATATATATTTTCTCCCTTGTCCAGCTGAAAAGNCAATATATATTTTCTCCCTTGTCCAGCTGAAAAGCGGAGTGATAGAGTGACTTTGGTGGGCATCTGGCCTCCAGCCAGGGTCAAATAACCACACAACATTGCTTTCATCCTAACTCCCAAATACTGCATTACACCGACTGCTGGAAAGAAAATTAAGTCTATCCCTGCTGAAACCTGGACAGTTATGAAAAAGATGGTTTCTAGAGAAGGTTCACAGTTTTCTTTCTCATTGTAGCTACCATCCCCCTGGGATGCAGGCGGAATTGGCCAGCCCCTTTTCAGTGGTCTGTGGGGACAGGACTAGGGGCAATGCCTGTAAACTGGCGCACAGGAAGTTCCGCACCAACATGCAGAAGAACTTTTTCACAGTGAGGGTGACAGAGCAGTGGAATTGGCTGCCCAGGGAGGTGGTGGAGTCTCCTTCTCTGGAGATATTCAAGTCTCGTCTGGACGCCTATCTATGTAATATGAGATAGGGAGCCTGCTTTGGCAGGGGGGTTGGACCCGATGATCTCTTGAGGTCCCTTCCAACCCCTAAGATTCTGTGATTCTGTGTGATACCACATGATTAAAAAAAAAAGAGGTCAAAATCTTTGTTTGGATTTCCCATTATGAGTACTGATGATTATAACTTGAGTAAATCTCAAATGAGGAAAAGACTTAATGAAACAAGGGTAAATACAGCATACTGCATACTTTCTGGTTTGATCTCATTCCTGCCTCATCACTGTACATATGCCCAGAAATTGCTGGGCTATGTCTGACCCTGCTTGCTGTCACCAGACCTGATCCTGACCCTGGCTTGTTTATGACTTCTCAGCTTGACCTTAGATGTTCCCCATAACTGCAGACTTGCCTGGGGATCTGGACTTTTGGCTCATCCAGGTTATCACCATCAGACCTGTTCTGTTGGTCTAAAACCAGACATTTTCAATTTTGGAGAGTCTAGGCATGATAAGAACAAGAAGTTGCTGAGAATTCTACAGCAGTTATAACCTGCCTGCAAATCTCTCAAGAAAAGATGTTGAAGTGATAAGGATAAAAGGCATGAAAAGGAAAGGGGAATCAAGTCCCAGCAACTTTAAGGTTGTAAATATATCTACAGAAAGGAAACTCAGCAACAGTTAGAGCCTTTGTCAGTGTATCATATGGCAGCAGCAGTAGCTGCCTTCTGTCTGTACAACAGCTTTCAGTGAATGACCCATCTCAACTCCTCACCCTCTTATAAACCCTGTGTCCATGAGCTGCAGAAATCCATATCTACCTTTACAGTCAATTTGGTATTTTTGGGTAAAATAAACTTTTGGTTTTCTTTACAGATGATATTAAAGAATAATAATGACACAGGCATCAGAGTTACAAAAAGAGGAGTTGTTCACAAGCTGTTTCTCCTTTACGGTCAAGCACAGTAGTAACAGCTGGCAGAATTCAACCTTGTGTATGCTTGAATGAGTCCATACGCAATACAAATGAGTGATCAATTGGTTCAGCATGCTGCAAGAGAGAAATAGGATTGAAAAGCGGAAGGTATTAGTAATCACTGTAACATTTCAATAGCCTTCTGTGGAAAGCCTCCTTATCCTCACAGAAACATTGCCAGGAGCACAGAACAGGTAAGTGGCTTTAATATTTGTTTTGACCATTCCTGTTGAACTAGATTTTAGAGAAAGAATATGCAACATGCAGTAAAGCACTTTGAAATGAGAGGGGGAGAGCTTATGAGAGCTCTGCCAAAGGGCTGTCACATTTGCTAGTGAATAAAGGGCCAGATTACACTTCTAAAGCTACTGTTCCAAGGTCTCCTGGCCAAGGGTGAGGCTGACATCTATGCTGCTATAGTTTTTCACAGATAAGGTTGCTCCTTTTCTGAGAACTTTAGAGAAGGAGAAAAAGAATAAAGACACATCAAAACTTGTCCCAAAAATCTTAAAGACTTCCCAGAAGAAACTACTTTAAGAAGGAAACTATCAGATCTGTTTCTTTTAGTGTTGCATGATTTTACCCTGGGGTGTGGTTTTGGGGGTGGGAAGGAGAATTGGGTTAATATTTTTGTTGTTTTCCCATTCTAGGAGACTACCTTAACAAAGAGAATATAGCTATTACATGTCTTCCAGTTGTACTCACAATTTTTGCAGGCATTCTAGTGAAAACTTGACTTGCTACTAGAAGTGTTTTCTGCTTACATGCAAATATTTGAGAGAGTAAATGATGAATTTTTAATCTAAGATATTTTCACCAGATACCTGACTTCATTTGCATTTATCCATTCATTAAACAACATTTGTATGTCAAGAAAAATAATACTGCATTTGAAATAACTGTTCAAATGAACAATTCAATATCCATGTTACTGAGAGAAAATAGATGGTGAATAGTCACAGGTAATGACTTTAGTTGAGAAAGTATTAAGCTACTTGTGGGCACCTGATTCACAGAAAAGAGGCTAAATGTTATTAAATTATTCACCGTGAGTCATCTGCTCTTCCACACTCCTTCAAGTCACTCTTACATCTGGTACGAACTGAGGCTACAGTGTCAGAGGAGCGTGTCATCCTTAAAAAAGTTGTTGTTATTATTGTAATTACGTCATTTCAATGATAAGCATTGAAGTAGCAGGAAAGTCTACTGACAAACAGGAATTCTGTAGTGCTCAGAGCACTGTCAATAGGACAAAGCTATCTCTATTTAGCCCTAATACATAGAGACTGTACTTCATAAAAGAAAAAGTTGTTTTAATTGTGAAGGTCATCTTCTACCTAAATTTTAATGGATGGATGGAGAGAGAAGGTTTGAATATATGGTGGCAAGGCAGGTAGATAAAATATAGTTACTGTGTTGTGAAACTTTAAAATTTACAAGGTAAAAAAACCAAACCCAAAAACCAAAACCAGAAAGCTCTTGTACATTGATAGAAAAATATTTTAAGTTATAATAATAACTGTTTCTTTTCATTCCTATTCCCCTCTAAAACTTGGTACCAGTTCTGGCAGGTTTAAACTTTGCCTCATATCGTCATGGAAAAGAAATCACTTAGTATTAAGTAAGACTGAATTAAAAAGGAAAGGATACATGTTGAAAGGATAATTAGCTATTACCTATCCCAGGTACATCTTCCCCAGATACACAGGGGAATACGTACTTCTAAACTTCTCTTAGATTGAATATGCTTCCTCATTGCCTGCTGTGCATACATCTCTGGTGTTAATCAGTTTCAATTTGAAATTCCCTCCAGTGTGCTGCTCCGGATTGCATGAATGGTAATTCAAGCTGAAGCTCACAATGCATCAAGCAGCTAACCTCCAAACATACTCAGAATGTTTTTAAAAGGCGTGGTTGACAAGAGTGAAGCAGGTTTGTCTCCTTCCTGCAGTATTATCCCATTTCATACATATCCTAACTACACACCCCATGGCAATGCAATACAGAGCCTTGCTTTCATGCTGTACAAAGATCACTTTGGTGAGCTGCAGCAGAGCTCTCCCATTATTCACTTTGTCTTAGGGAGAAAGAAGAAAAAAAAAACAAACATTACACCTTGCCCAAATGAGTCTCAGAAAAGATCCAGCACAGATTTCTATGTATTGTAGATATAGCCAGTCTGTTTTAGTGTACTAGCGCGCAGCAGTGTGGAGCACTGTTCTCTACCTCTTGGTCTGTAGGCAGGGAGCACTCCCTGGGGTGAGGAAATTTAGTAGTGTAGACATAACCTCTGGCATCCTTTCAGGGCACAGGTCTCGCTCTCTGTTGCTAGTTCTCATAAGCAGGATGCAACATTGCTTGATGACATTGCTCTTGCTCAGCCTCTACTGCCACTGAAACAGCTTTTCCTACAAAAACATAACAGTATATATTTGGGGTTTACAATCAGAGACACACATAAACATGTCATGCTCTGCTAATGGAAGACCAGATCACGTAAACCAATAAATGCCTTCACATGCTTCTCTGTCTGGTGAGCAACTTGCAAAAAGAGCCCATCGCCCTTCTTTGCATTTCTTCTGGCATACAGTTTTTCCTCTAGGCTATGAAATAATCTTGCCTTTCTGCAGCTGACTTTCTCCTTTCAGTCTCTTTCATTCCAGTCGTACAATACTGTATGTGAACTGACTAACCCAGAACAGATTTTCGTGTACATAATGGAAAGAGACCTGCATGCCCCTGTATCACCAATGCATCAGTCATTGAGGATGAAAGTTAAGTTGATGGCTAGAGAAAGTTCCTGTGCACTTCATCAGGTCCCCTCCTATGGATAACTGGTGAACAAGGACTGTGAGGTTTATTATGGACCACACCTATCTTGGAGAAAAAAGTCTCAACAAACCTTTCTTTTATAATTGTCAACCAACTTTTTCAGATACTTCTCAGACAAGTTACCAAAGACTTTACAGGGTAATCTGTTACCAAGTAAGGATATACTTTGCACTCAAACTTAAAAGAAAAATATTCTGGGTTGCATGCATCTCTTTGTTGAACATTATCCCATTTAAGTCATCAAAGTTTAATGTCTCTTGTTGTCTGTTCTGTGATGAAAGCAAGAATTTCTCATAACACCACCTGTGGGAATTAGCTCAACACAGAGCTGAAAGTCAGCAGAAAAGACATGCAAGGCCTAGGTTCAAAGCAGTGTTCGCAACCTGACACTTAGTACCAGCACTATGTACTAGCACTGAATATGAAACATAGCCCATAAACTGTAAATAGACTGAGACTGACTTTTTAACATTTTCATATATACACTGGTAAAGCTCTTTAATATGCATGCAATGCTTTACAGTAGACTATATATGCTTTTATTTTGAAAATCAGCTGTATAACGTTAACATTTAAAACCCAGGAATGGGTCAGTCACTTCTGAACATTCTGAATTCACTGAACATTTGTAGATGTTGCGGTTTTTTTTCTTTATGATTCTTATTAAAAAAATCTCTAACTACCTATTATCTTTTAATATTTGAAGTTTGAGGTTCAATCTGTCATCTGTTGAAGTAGGCAAGTATGTCTAGGGTAATAGCAGGTATCTCATTAAGGAGATTAAATGAAAAATTAGAAATAACCTTTAAAGCAAGAAAGACAAGTTTAACATATTTCTTTCCCTCTGCTCCCCATGACTGGAATTCACACTAATTTCCTTAAGGTACCAGTCACTATTTCACGAGAAGTGCCATGACACAGAGAAGGGTATCATGCATCAGATAGCCTTTGTATTCTTGCTGCGACACTTCCTTTTCATCCGTTGTCTGCTAGATATGGCTCAATTATCATTTCTGAGACTAAAGTTTATCAGGAGACAAAAAAGTAGAAACAACTTTCATTTGTAATTTCTGTAAGACATAATGTTTTCTGAAAACTGTAAGTGCAAGTGTGTGCTGCTGAGAAGGTTTGCCCTGTATTTAAAGAGTATTACAAGTGTCCTCTCAGGAGCTTAGTTTGACAATTGCTGGGATAAACGAGAATGATATTTTTTATTTAACCAAGAACATGTTCAGACTTCAGCAATGAAATATAGAGCAGCACATTTATGTGTCTGTAAAAATGCTTTTTAATCAGCACCAATAGCTAGCTATCTCCTCGTCCTTCTTCAGACATGGAATTTCACATTCCACTGTATCAGTGCCAGATTCTCCCCTCAGATTCAGCTCTTGTTCAAGCACTTCATCAAAGCTTCAACTCTTTGAATTTGCAGTTTTCTTCAGAAGCACAGTGCAGGTGCAATGATAGGACTGAAAACTTGGACAAAGCTATTTTCTGGGTATTAGAGATGAAATGTATAACCTTTGGAGCTGATCTTAGATGCCATCATCCGGAGGTCAAACAGTAGGGTCATAGGATGGAGAAAGACCTGGAAATAATCCATTTCAAACCCTATGAATTGTAGGTAATTGTCCTGTACAGGGTCTACAGAACATCTACTTTATATGACCTTAGTATATCATAGACCACATAACACTTTCTAGCATCCTGTTACGAAGTGAAGATTTACAGTAAGAGATCAAATCTCTCAACCAACCAGTACTTCAGAAAGAAAGAAGAATCCCTATCCATGTCCAGGATTTCTGCAGCCAGAGGAAATTTGTGAAGAAGAATTTTCACCATGGGTTTTTACCCACATATAACCTGCATGTAGCACTTGTAGATTACACAAACTCCTCAGCTTATACTTTTCTCAAAGTGGCTTGTTATTTAGATGCTATACAAGGAAAGTAGTTCCTTTGGATAGGGAAAGACATCTCCTTCATAGGAAAAATTGCTTAATGCCTCCCAGATGTGTAAGAAAAGTGAAAAACGATAGCTCATTTGAGGCAGGGTTTATGGCTTAGTGAGCTTATTAGTTCTCTGAATGAAGACTTATCTGCCCTGTGTTTCTTCAGTTTCATTTTATGTACAGACAAAAAAACCCCTTAGACTAAAATGAAATGTATTAGCCTGCTCATGCTAACTACCAAAAGGAGATGGATTTAATAATCTAATGTCTACCAAATATATGTTATTTTAAAGAATCCCGGTTTCTTGGTCTATCTTTATTATTCTATCTCATATTCAGCGTCAGTTGGTTTGTTTGAGGGAGAAGATTTTAAAGGAAAAGTAGAGCTAATTTTCTGTGTCAGCTTAACAAATAAAATCTCTGTACTGTGGATAGCAATCATTAAAAGTATCTGTCATTAAAAATTGATCTAAGATGGGTTCTATTTGTTAGTCTTTTGATAAGAGAGAGTAATTAGAATTGTTTGAAGAAGGATGAGTGAGTGATTCTATGGAACAAAATATGCCATATTGATTTAAGAAGTCATTACATAACACAGAAGCAATATTTTTTTCTATTTTTCACACTTGCATGTAGTGCATCCTCTTAGCTGAAAGTATGATTGCCAACAGCTGATTACTGAGGAAGCTTACATATCACTCACTTGGTGTTTAAATGACTAAGCTACAAGAGTCGAATGGCTTATTGAATTAGAAGGGTAATTGTAAACAGGACTTCACATCTCTGTACAAAGTTCTTTCATGATACAAGAAACGTGTGGACTAAATCAGCTGGTTAGTGCTGTTTGTTCCAGTAGTCTATTAAATGTAGACACCTACAATTCACTCTATTCAAATATTGATAAGGAATCATTTGTACATGAAGAGGACAAGTAGGTCAGTAAAAGCATCTCAGACTTTCTAAAAATCTGCAATTACAGGACCTTCTCTAGACCTCAAAGTTTGTGTCTTAACAAGAAAAAAACCTCAACATAGATTCTTTTAAGGATTCCTTCCACATGATGCATAAAATAATATCAGTTCTGGTTGGAACATGACTATAAAGACAGGGGAGAACTGAAAAATTATCTGTGTAAAACTGGACTCATGCATTGGAGCTATTAGATTGTTCACAGCTTTTTCAAACGTTCGAACTCTCATTAAAGTATCCTTGACTTAATTCTGGTTTTAAAAAAATAAAAAAAGTTGCAATTGACACTCTAATGCTGCCTTATTCAATCTTCATGTATAATTTATTCATCATACACTGCCATTGCTAAATCATTTAAGAATAAAATTTCATTGTAAAAGGACTGTCACTGTAGTAGATCATTATGTATTTCCAAGAAAATATATTGCTCTAGAGAGAAGAAAATATTTTTAGCTTTCTTATCTTCAATTTTTTCCAGTGATCTCTTTTTATCTCTCTTATGTATATCCTTCATCTTTTAAGCTCTCATTCAGAAAAAGTGTGTTGATTGCTTAGTTTAAGCCTATACTTAAAGTTGATGAGACTGAAAAACGTGGTTTCAGAACATGGGTAATTATTTTGCTAAATAGTGATATTTTCACAAGTTGGGGACTCGGAGAACTGTCGATGCTTGCTTTCCTTGAAGTTGCTCATTATATCTTCATTATAGTGTGTGAAAGCATAACGCTTGTGGAATTGCAACATAGATTGGCAGACTTGTACTAACTGTTCTCCAGGTAATGTAATTTGGAAAAAAAAAGGGGAAGAAAAGTCACATGATTAGCAAGCCGACCAGTTAGGCTTATGTTTATGTCTGTGAATGTGTGGAGCAATTTGCATCATTTAAGTTGCCAAGAAAGTTGTGTATTTAGTTTATAATTGACAGCTGGGTGGAATTCAGTTCCCAAAACATTTAATCTAGTGACATTTAAAATATCGTGGCATGCCTAGTGTTGCTTTCAACAACATCTCCAAAGGGGTGTCCATGGGGGTCTCTTTTGTCATGCCTGCCAACCCCATCTTGATGTCTTGGGTATCCTAAAATACTCAAAACGAAGCAGAACTCCTATTTTTAGGCAAGTCCTCAGAGGGGATTAATTTACCTTCCAAAGTTGTTCTCTGGTTTCATGGGATAAATAGAGTTTGGGAGAACTACTTTAGGCATAGTGATTAAATATTAGGTGACTGAAGTTAGGTGAAATAATCTCTTTTTCCAAGACTAGATGAATTAATAATCAGTCTCTGCTCTGTGACATAATTATATGTTCTATGAACAATACTGAAAAGCATATGAAATACAGTCCGCTAAAACCTACAGCAAGGTATATAAAATATTAATATGAAGAATAACGTGATAATATTATAACCTTTGTTCTGTGTGCAAGTTGGAGGGCAATTTTGGTCTTACACATGTAATGGCTATGTTTTGTTGCCTAATTTACAGGCTTATAATAATTTTTTTAGTCTCCTTGAAGTAAAGGGTGAAAAATGAAAGCATACATTAGAATGTATATCAATTACCTGTGATAATAAAGATAAGCCTATGTAATTTATATATGTGTGTGTGTATGTGTTCTAAGAACTCTACAGAGAATACTTCATAATCTAGGCAAAGGAGATTAGAACAGCATAAAAGTATTCCTTATTTTTGCTTAATTTTTTTTTCAGTACTTTATGGATTTCTCTATATTATTGTTATGTTTTTGCCGTTGTGTTTTATTACTCAGTAGATGATCATGACCTAATTTTCTAGGTCAATACATGGTATTTGAATTATACCTGAAAGCTACATGATGGTAATCAAGAGCAGGAGAAAGAAATGTGAGGTGTTGGTGCTTTACATAAGAATTCCTTTAGAATACTACAGTTTCCTGACTTTCAAATTTGTTATTTCTTGCAGAGCATCCTAATAAAGTTTGTGGGGTTTTTTTTTGTTTTTTGGGTTTTTTTCCTGAACTAATGGAGAGGCATATCTGAAAAATAGTGTCAATGATTTTTAAGGGAATTTGGTTATTTTTAGTGAAATAAAACTTAATTTAATATTTCTATTTATTCCTAATTCTGTCTTTTAAAGTATTCTCTGGCAAGAAGATGCTCTGAAGTCCTGCTTTTTCTGAGTACCTGCTAAACAAAAGCTCTGACAGCAGACCAGCTCCTGGGAAACTTTTAAGCTCTGCATCTTCCCTAGCTCTCATAGTTCTGTCTAGACTTGTAAAGCTCATAAACTCCTCACTCCTCGGTGAAGACAGAATAAACCACATTTACCGTTTCTACAACATGCTGTTTGGGGGATATGCTGTTCTGAAATACATTAGGATAATGTAACAAATGCAAATTACCACTGATTTTACAGCCTCTCAAATCTCACAAATGCCTTGTCCAATTACCCTCAAACTTTCTAAGGGGGAAAAAAAAATCATCTTTTTTTCAGAACACCACACAAGAGAAATTTCTAATAGAACAGTCTGATGTTAAAATGAGATGGAAGGGCCTAATTGAGCTTATAATGGAAGGTACTTACAACCTTAGCCATGGAATGACTACTACAGCTCCATAATACCATCTATTTCAGAAAATCAGAAAGCTTTAGACAGACTGTCTGACAGTATTCAGAAATGGGGGACAAAAATGCTAGCCAAGAAAGGTCTGTGTTTATCAAGATGCTGGTATTGCCTCTTACTGTATTTCAAGAAAAAGATACAGTCCACATTTGTGTTGAAAATCTACAAAAGCTAAGTACTGTGAAGATTGTGTTTACTAAAGCCAGATGAGTTTTTCTGTGTTTTCAATTATAATACACTTATAATATAATATATAATATATATTAT
>VZTU01007185.1:0-28624 GCA_013400835.1 Zapornia atra
GACCAGTACATAACTCTGGCTCCATCCAATGGCTCTCCCAGACATTGTAGATGCTAGAGGAGGGCGTGGTGGTCTTCTGAGGACTAGCGCTTTAGGAGTAGGCCTTTCTTCTATGAAGTAGGCTGTTTCAGAGTAGTTTCCTTTTTTTGTCTTTGTTTTGATTTTCTTTTCCATTTTATTTTTCCAAATGGCAGTAGAACTGCTCCAAAATGTTTTCCCAGGTGAAATGCTTTTACTGTATGGTGGCAGTTTTGATAATTGGACTGGGTTATTGCTGTCTAGAGACTTTTGATTCTTAAGTATGGGCAAGATGGGGGATAGCTAAAAATTAGCTGTATCTCAAGGTTGCTGACTGTTTTGGTTTTTGACTCAGTAGGAGTGGCTCCTAAAACAGCTAACAAGGGAGTTTGGATTGTTCACATTCCTTTTTTCAATTGCTTCAGGAAAGCCAAAGAGAGGATAGATTGAAGGTGTGTATCAACATCTGAGACTCTGATCTGATGCTAGCATCTTTTGCAGGCTTTAAAGGTATTCCCCCTGGGAAGTAAAAGGATTGAGTTTTCCATTATTTACTCTGGAGTTTTGGTACAGTGTTGTTTTTGGTGTTTTTTTTGTAATGCCTAGCATTCATTCTGGAAATCTGCAGTCCATGCAGGGAGAGAAGATATATTTGCACTGAGCAAGATGTAAGGACTGAATATGTTGCGTATAAGCCAGTAAATGTGAATGCTCAGTCAATAAGCTCTTTTAAAACTAAAACAATTGCTGGGTCGATTGACATCATAGTGGTAAACTGGGGGAAGGCAAGAGACAGCTGATTGCGTTTCAACAGGAGCTGCCGAGCTTGAAGTGTGTGTAAGAAAGCATCCACTAAGAAGTTAATTAATATTTACAGTCACACTGTAGGTAATTGAGAGAAGGCTGAGACACATGCCTGGCTACTATGCCAAAGAGAAGGAAGAAATAGTTTGAAAAAAGCCAGTATGGGAAGCAAGACTGAGTTTAGGTGGGCTGCACACTGTAAGATTTTCAGGGAAAGAGTATTTGACCTTGTTAAGGGTTTTTTTCTTCCAAATGTGAGTATCTGTCTCCCTGTGGGTGTTGAGGGTATGCAGCAATCTCCAACCTTCACAGCCTCCTGGGTAGTTCACTATTAGGAAATTCCTGCATAGAATGTTTTGAGTTTTGTATTCTTTGTAATGCCTTGGCTCACATACAGAAGCCGAATGTTACAATCTTCCCCGACTACACTGCTTGAAGATTAGATAACAGGGAGACCCTTTTGAAGTGTTTATGAAAACCTCTGCCTATGCTTCTCAGAATAGTTAGGGAAGCTCCTGAAACAGAGGATTGGGGAAGTTGGAGAGGAAGGGACACCTTGAAATTGGCAGTGCGAGATAGAATCTGTACATGCTGGGATCTCTGATAAAGTGTTTTTGGATTAACTAACTGCAGGATAAACTATAGCAAAAAGCAAACTGCTTGAACTGGGAGTTTCCATTATTAACATCATAAAAGTATTAAAAATAGAATCACAGCAAACAGGATGTCTGGTCATAATTGTGCAGTTTTGGTTGCCTGGCATTTATGCAGTTGACCTTCTGTGCTGGAAGCAGCGAGGAGCCTCGTGACTGTGAATGAAAATCCCAATTAATCTGATCACACCAACATGGCAGCTCCTGAAAAGAGTGGGCTAGCATTTAAAGGGTAATGTGGAGAAGTCAATTATTACCTTCCAGGAACAGCACAGACGCTTATCTCTCAGCTCCTTTCTGAAAACCTGGAGTTTTAACCTGGAGTTGTGGCCAATGGAACTGTGTTTTTTCTTTTTTAATAGTAGTGTTCAAAGTTCAGGTTTTGTTGTTTCTTGCTTGTTTGTTTTTTTTCTTCTCCGAATTTGGAATTAGGCTGTCGGGAGTACAGAGACTTCCTTCCAAGTCTGTGAACTTGTACTGAATGAATTGACAGACCAGTAGTTGTAGGGGGTGGTCTGTGCTGCCCAGCCAGAAGGACGTAGTGAGCACTCTGCATCATGAGAAGCGTTCTCCATTGACCATTTAAAGTAGAACTATTAAGAAAATTCTTTCTTCGACCCCGTAGACAAACAGGTGTGCCTGCAGCTTGAAGTCTGGACCAGGCAGCGCTGGTATTTTTAACAGGGAGAACAATCTGTGTTTGCAGTCCCTGCCTATTGTGTGATGGCAGATGAGAGATCCGGGCTGGCTCCTGGGAGCTGGAGCGCGTGGGGCTGTTCTTACTGCCATATGCAAATACATTTTTTTGGTATTCATATTGTTGTGAAATGGGGTCAGCTGTGCCAGCTGAAATTAACCTTCTCTATTGTGTGCCTTTGTGCTGCTCTGAAAACTTCCGTCCCTCACCCGAGAAGCAGACTCCCCTAAGCTTTTAAGGGGCAAGTCCATGAGTGTAACAAAAGATAAAAAGTATCCAAGATACTGACTTTAAGAGGTGATAGTGAATATCGAAATTAGTTGAGAATATTGTTAGCATGGTTGTTTAAAAAAAAAAAAAAAAGGATGCTTAAGAATCAATGTGAAAAGCCTTAGAAAATAAAGCTATCCATTTTCAGTGTTTGGAAGAAACTGTTTCAAAGTCAGCATGTCTCAGTATATAAACATTTCTCTCTTACTGTTCAGCTGACTTCTCCCGAGTAATCCATTCGGTATTATTTTAAGAACTCGTGATATTGTATTTAGTGTCTCTGAATGAATCGGTATTACAGAAAATTGTTTTCCAGATAAGAGTACCTCTGTCAATGAGTGAAATAATAATACTGTTGATAAAGGCTTGGAAATTTGGCCAGACTTGTGCTATGGAACAGTTACGTGTCAGTAGTAGACAAGACATGTCTCAGAGAATAAATATGGTTGCCACAAATGTGTCTTCTGGGGAGGGGGATAAAGAGAGGCCCAGGAGAGAAAGAAGGAATTTCTGTTGCTTTGTATTGATCCAGGTATCAATTTTGGGGTGATTCACTTAAGTCAGTAAAACTGTATTTACAGATCTTCGTTTTGGCTCACGTCTTTACGTTTTGCTAGGGCCCCACATTCTGATTTTCCTTTGTGTTGAAAGAGGGTGCTGGCTAAGAGTATCAGAAATTCTGTTGCATATCAACATATATATTAATGACATACTTGAAATAGAAGTTACTTGCACTAGGTGTTCCTGGCTTACTTCTCAATGTCCTTTTGCCAAGCCGTTTGTTTACTGAACCTTTGAAAAGAGAGATATAATTTTCAATTAACTGAAGGAATGTACAACATTCAAATACCACACCCAGCCTGCTTAGGAGGACAATGTTTTTTTTGTGCCTACATGCCCTTGAATAGTTAATGGGCAGGTTTTGGGTTGATGTCAGTTTATAGTGGAAAAATACAAGTCTGGAGCTATTTCTTGAGAAGGCAAAACGTGTGGGTGAAAGCAGAACGCTGGAATAACATATGGTACAAGAAGTATAGCCTTGTGGAAATGTAACTGTATTAGTGGAAAGGGATCGACAAATGGCTCTAGTTGAGTTTTGATATCCTCTCAGATTGGGGGAAACTTTCTGTAGGACCCTACTTCTTAAAGAAGGCACAGTACATATACATAAATATATATACACATACGTGCATGCACACACACACCTATATATATGATTTGGATTCCCCCTTTTTCCTCTGCCCCCCCAAAATGAAAAGAAATGCTGTGTTTTAAGAAGAGCGATTGCCAATTTGTAATTGGTTTCATTACAATAGATGGGGTTTTTTTAGTTTAAGAGGTGGGTTTTCAAAAGAAATTTGATAATCCTCCTTTTTTGACCTTGTTGGGAAAGCATGAATAATTTGTTTCAAGTCATGGCTTGCTCTTCCACAAGAACTGTATCTTTCCCCGTGCCACCTATGTTTCAGCAAAGTAACTATGCTTGAGTAAGACCACACATGTTTGGGTCTGTGACAGCAGAGGATGTGGATTAAATTCTGAAAAGGTAGGCTGGTCTACAGCAAATGTACTTGACGCCCACAGAAGGCTTCCTTCCTCCCCACCTGATGTCCTTGCCAGCTGTCCCTGCTCACTGCCTTGGAGGTTCGAGTGGCCGAGCGTGGGCAGAGCTCCATTTACAGCCCAACTGCTCTTTCCCAAAAGCTATGCTAGGGGCACGGCAAACCTTCCTCAAGAGTGTGGGGAGACATCCAGGGTGCTCTCGCAGCTCTGATGGTTTGAAGGTTAATCATGAAGTGTAGAAGGCCAGGTCCTTAGGTGCATGAGGCTATGCAGAGGGTGTGGGTAGGGTTTGTGTTTCTGCCTGCTGACTCTGAAGGCACCCAAGAGCCACCCTGTCATATCCTTCTTGCTGGGCCCCTTCTGCTGTGAATTTGCTGTAGTGGTTCTCCAGAGGACAGTCTACCAGTACCATGCAAGCATGGAGTATGGTGCAGCTGCTCACTGTCATTAATGCTAAAAGACTAAAGCTGGGAGCTTTTAAATACATTTTTTGATTCGTCGTGCTACCAGTTTATATGATCTGAATTGATCAGATCAATAAATTCCATCACTTCAAGGAGGAAACTTAAACACCAAAAAAAAAATGTCAGGTGTGCTCCTTCCTAGGTCCTGTTCCTAAACTACTGCTGTTTTCCCTTTCCTTTTCCTCCTTACCTCTTGGAAGTCACAAAGCTGAAGCTTTTTATGTTTTCAGCATGTCTTTGCAGCTCACTGAAAATCCACAAATACTGTATTGTCAATCAGCAATACACATTATTTATGGTGGGGTTTCATAAATAGATCATTAGCAGGCACGCATCCACTGTAGATTGGTAGCAACTTGGTTGTAATTTAATAGACCACTTGGCCAAATTTAAACTCTACCTGCTTAAATGTCAGTGGATGCTTGCTTTTGCATTTAAATTACAATCTTTACAAAAAAGAAGAAAAAGAAGAAAAATTATAAAACCTAATCTCATTCAAGGTTTAACACATTTTGGGTTTTGAATCAGAATCAGCGTCTTCACTCTTCATTTTTTGTTTCTACCAGGGGTGTCTGTAGAGGAGCACAAGGCAGAGGCTGTTGCATGCTGCTCTGTGGCGCAGAGTGCCTAAAAGAGCAAAAGCAGCTACTTCACCCCAAAACTTACTTTGTCTTTTGCTGGTCAGTAAGACATTTTAATACCGGGCCAATTTCATATCTAGGCAACATACTCCTGTAGTGATGGTTTCTGCTCTTAAGGAAGCTCTTTGCAGGCATGTGATGCCCACATCCCCGTTTAGTATAACCCAGTGGGAAGGACTGGGAGCTTTCCAAGTGGGTGAAAGAAGGATCGAAGAGTTCAGATTTAGCTGAAATTAGTTCAAGTTTTTGCAAAAGTACTATGTACACATTTATTGTTCTTGCAATACAAGCACTGGATTAATGCCTGGGTCATTTAATTTTTTTGTTTAAAATTCCTTTTTGTAGTTTTACTTTTGAGCTTGGAGTTTAAATGTGAGGACGCCAGTAAATCATGTCTGTCCATCAGCTGTGATGGAGGAGTACTGTCTGTTTTGAATGAAGTGGTTTTGTTTCATCCCATGTCATGTCTAGCTTCAGTGAGTCCATGCTTTATAATTCGTGTAATGGAGCGACTTTGTGTAAGTTATGATACAGTATTCTGTGTAACAGAAAGCTGCCTGTACTCTTGGAAGAGATCTGTACCTATACTAGTTCAAAGCAAATGTCACTATGTACATTTTCTCATATGAAACTGTGAACTGGTATAAACTTTGTGTAACCTAAAGAGTGCAGTGGCTTTATACTGTGTGTAAAGCAGTATGGAACTCCATGCTGTACATCCGCTTACAGAGAAGCTTTGTTACCATTGTACTTCACCTACCTAAGTGTTCCTACTGCCATATTTTGGCAGTGGCATGACAAATGTTTTTCTGTTTTAAAAGGTCATGGGAAGGGTGATTTAAATGTGGAAATACATTAGCTATTCTTTTATTTTTTAGCTCCACCCTTCTTCTTGAAAATACAGAGAAATTCAGTTTCGTAAACAGGAAAGTGGCTGAGCTCCTCCAGTAATCCACATTTCGTTCAGTGTTTGTGCTTTTTGAGTTACAGAGGCTAGACATAAGCAATATAAATTGTTCTGAGACCCATACAGCATGTAGAGAGGAAATGGCTGCAACCAGCAGTTTCTGGATCTTCCACAATGCAGAACTACCACATCAGTTAGCAGCATTACAAAGATCAGTTTGGAGATATTAGTGTAGGATAACAGAGGATGGTCTGTCCAGCCACATTACAATAGTATGACTGTAGGAATAGGTACACCTTGTGACGTGGATTGCCCTCCATAGTGCTTTACAGATATGGTCAGTACTTTGCTTTCGTAGAAAAAAACACATAGTGTTTCACATTTGTAACAGTGGAGACAAAATGATAGGTTAACTGCAGAATTTTGGCTGCCTGTAGCAGGTCAGACATCTGTGTGCCAGATATGCATGCTTCTGGGAGAGTGTTCTGCTCGGTGGGCTGCACAAGACATGCTGTTCTTTATTTAAGCCAGCTTTAGATGGGTTTCTATGAAAGATGGAGATTATGGTTTAGACAAATCAATTTTCCTTCTTAAGAATTCCTCCATCTCATTTGCCTTTCCTGGTTTTTAGCAAGTTTTCTGCTGCTGAAACAGTGGCTCTGAATTCTTCCACCGTCCTGTTTGTTTTGTGATGTGGTTGCTACTTACTGTGAAGGAACTTTCCTGGGTGTCCCAGGACTTTATCTTGTCCAGATGACAGTGCAACTCTGTGTAAGGTTTGGAGGGACAACTACAGCACTTCTGCATCCTTAGCTGGATCATGATCCTCACCGAAATAGGTGGATCTCTGGTGTGAGGCTTCCCTTCCCCTGAGTGGAGGAGTTCTGTCTGTGGCCTCACAGGTGCCCTCTGCAGATACCCTTGTTCACTGATGGTTCCCTGCTGACCGCCAGCCAAGATATTTTACCCAACTCCTACAACATGAAAGCAGATTCCTCTGAAAGGACCTAATGCCTGTAAAGCTGCAGTGCACGCTGGCATTGGTTATACTGGGGTTTTTTCTGAACTGGCAGAATCCTGTTACCAGTGGGTGCATTTCAGGGTTTTTGGTTGAGGGTGGGTTTTTTGTTGGTGGTGTTTTTTGTTTATACTTACTGTTAGAAGAGTTTGTATTAGCTCAGTAGTGTTCTTGATATTCTGCTTGGCTGACTTGAATTATCATCTTCCGAGCTACTGAATGCCTAGTGCTGAATAATTTTCCACCTTCTGTATTCCTCTGTCTTCAGGAAGGATGGTGTTGCATGCAGAATACGGGATGTCAAGGCATGACCTTACAGCCCCTGGAGCTGCTGGCTGTGTTGAGGCCAGGCTGGATGCTTCAGACTTAAGATCCTCTGAGGTGCAGAGCTGTGAATAGCTGGTAGCTTGTGCCTCAGCTGACTTGAGATGTCTCCCTGGTGTCACACAGCTTTTTGTCTCCTTCCTGCTCAAGTCCAGGCACTGCCCTACCTCATACTTCTCCACCTCTGCCACCAGAGAAGAGGTTAGATCTGACAATCGAGTCCTCTGCTGCTACATAGCTTTGAATGGCAACCACAAGCTCACCTGCACAGTGTTTTATCCAAATGACCTAAGTTGTTCTTTCTTCCCCTTCACCCTTTTCCTTAATTATTTCCTATATTTGCTCAAAGGACATTCCCATCTGATTTCAGAGGAGAGGAAGAAAGCTGATCAGGTCCCAGGAAATTCCTTTGGTAACTGCAGGGGCTGGGCTTGTGATACCATGGTATTAATAGCTGTTTGGAGATTTTATGGATGCTGTCTTTCACCTCCTAAGAAGATCGAAGATTATTTTAGTCGTGTTNGAGTCAGCAAATAGTGCCATTGAAAGAGAGCTGGTGGTGTGTAAGATGCAGGGGCTCTCGCTGCAAAAGGGCCCCAGAAGTATCTGAATAAACTCCAGGCGAGTTTACTGTCAGCCACAGGACATGCATCCAGGGGGAACCCAGACTGCACAGATTCTGATGCTTCTGGAGCAGCACAGGTCTCCTGTGATGCTCCATTGTGATGAAGCAAAGCACTTGCTCATGCAACTTTCTCATTCTTGTTGTGTTGAAGGGACAGGTAGGAATATTTCATTTATGGATGATGATGAACTGATTGCCTTTAGGCAAACTAATGCACCTTAGGTTTCCTATGAATGTCTCAACATAACAGTTGTGTTCAGTATAGACCTCCACAATGCCTGCTTCAGTGGGTATCACAAAGTACACAGCGTGGTGGTTTCCTGAGTATGTTCTGTAGTCCTCTGCTCCTGAATAGGCTGGTTGCCCATTCATTACTGGCTTTATCTTCCAGCTTCAAAGACTCACTATCCATCCTTTCCTGTACCTTGTAGTACTTTGTCAGGAGTGATACACATGAGCACAAAAATAAAGAACTTTGGAAAAATACGGGTATTGGAGATTGTTCAAAACTACTTGGCATTGTTGCTACTGTTTGCATTGTGCCAGTGCCTTATGTAGTATGCAGTTACTGCAGGTGAAGATGTGAAAGGGGAAAACGCAGTTTTATTTGCTGTGATTTTAGCAACTTGGTGCTTGTTTCACTGCTTAGTGTTTTAATGAGCAAGACTTCCTGACCATGTATTTGGCTTTTTCATACCCTGAAACAGGAAAACATACTGGGCTCAGGCAAAGCTGTGTGTGATAAGGCGAACACAAATGTAGTGATTACATTCTGATGAAATTGTTAGATTCATCTGGGGTCTTGGGCTGACAGTTGAAATACCTTGCATTGGGATTGAAGGGAATGCAAAATCTGCTAGTGAAATATTTCCTAGTTTTTATTTGTGAATAATATTTCAAGAAAGGTCAGATAAGGTAGTGTGGGATTTCACAATTCTTTCAGCATTTTGAAAAAGGGTATTTGAGTCTGGGGATTTTGCCTTTTCTCCACCCCAAAAGTTGTGTTACGCTGAATGTGGATTCATTTAGACAGAATGAGTGTTGTCTTCCTCCCAGCTTGTCCAGTCATTATAAAACTCATGCTGTCTCCAGTGCTAGACTAAGACTCCAGAGCCACTTTTGAAGCATGCTGCCTCACCTCCCACAAAGCCCATGTGAATAATATCATTAGCTAGGCAGAAGCATTTTTCAGACTGGCTTGCACACTAATTTGAAACGCAGGTGGAAACTCCTCCCAGCTTGTTTAGGTACATTACCTTTCTTGTTGTCAAGCAGTTCACAATGGTCAATTAAATGTGCTGTGTCTGCACTGTTAGTTAAGAGGAATTATACTTTGATAATGAAAAAACCCTATTTCTTTAACTTGCATAAATTAACAGAAATAATTTCATTATTAATTTCTTCTTGATTCATCTGTTTTGCTGTTGTATGGCTAAGAATGCTGTGACAAGTGTAGCTTGCTTTACTTAATTTCCTCTTCAAGGAAAGCCTGATCAGGCAGGGCTTTTATTACATTAGTCTTATTAAATTTTACTAGTCATCTGTTTCCCTGCGTGAACTTTGAAATATGACGGAAAAGAGGAAGAGACAGAGACAAGCTAACATTCTCACTGATCTGGGGTAAAATAACTGGCAGCCCATCACAGCAGGAACCCAGAAGCTCGGTATAGACGGAGCAAGCGTGACTCTCTCGCTTGCTCCACTCGAAACGGGAGTGGGCTGCGAGGCAGGTTCTGTTTGGCTTTGTGCACAACCTTAAAGGACAGAAAAATCTTCATTTTCATGCTTAGCAATTGCATTAACTCTGTTCTGGGATTTTTAGTGTGCTGCCTCACGTCTTTCATGGCATCATGTGGATGAGGAAGAAAACACTAAGTATTTCATTGTAAGCCACTACGTATGTACTTACATGCATCCCAACTGTGAAAGATTTTGCTCTTGATTTTCAAGAGGCTCATCTCTGGCTCTCATGAGCTCTTGCAGCTGTCAGGAAGAGTAGATCAGTGACCATTTAAGTCAGTTGGGATCCTTCCATTTTCTTCCCTCCCCATTATTTTCCATGCTAACAGGCTTTCAGAAATTGTCAGAGCTTACAGGCTACTCTTTCCTGAGTGTCCATCTTACTTGCAGGTTTCCCTCCAGAATTTGGAGAAAGTGGCTTGATTAGCTTACCCCAGCCCTCACTGTGATTTTCCATAACTCATGTATCCTTTCTTCTCCGAGGATTTGATAGGCACAGGGTTGGGGGTTGCAGTCACCATCTGGCCCTCTGTTTGGTCCTCTGTTGGCCTTTCTCTTTTGTTCTCTTTCTTACATTTTTGTCTCTCTGCCTCTCTTTCTCAGCTGGGTGGGAGAGCTGTCATAATACCCTTCTTCCTTGTTGTATGCACATGAGATGTGAAGAACAACCGCTTTAAATCAATCCTTACATTCATCACAGAAGCGCCCTGTAGTTGTGTCAAGCTGGCAGATTCTGAGTACAGTATGTTTTATTGCTTTTCAGGCCAAGTGGCTGTGCCATGACAGTGATCTTTGTTGTTCTTGTTTTCTGCCCAGTGTATAGCATCAACTCTCCTCGAGCTGCTGAAGACAAGTCCCTCAAAGACCAGGCTCAGCTTTCTAAAATTAGGAGGAAGGGGGGAGAGAAACAGCCCAAACAACAAAGCAAAACGAACCGAAAGCCAACCCACAACACATGCTGTAGATGACTTCCTTTCTTGCAAATGAGGGAGTACAGGGAGAGCCTTGGTAATGCTTGTTACTGTTGTACAGAGTAGTTGTAGAGAGCTGTTGCAGCTAGTGGTACAATACATCATACGCTGGAAGGTTTCCAGCTTTGACTGTGTAGTTTGGCAGCATTTTCCATGTCAGAAAGAATGATGTGTAATAGTCCCTGAAAGTAAAATACATAGAAGAAAATTCATCTTGAACCAAAATTTTAAAATAATCTGATGTATTTTCTCAATTCCTTTTGAATCTGATTAAGTGGCTGTCCAAAGGATATTGATCTCTGAGATCAGCCTGACCTACCTACCCCAGAGAAACAATGGGTAAGTGCAAAGTGTAGGAAATAACTTTTGGTGTGGTAAAATGGTACGATCAGACATAAGTTTGTGGTTTTAAAAGTGAGACTTTTCCAGCATGTTTGCTGTTGAGAAGTATATGCACTTCCTCACTCCACTTTGCTGAGCAGTGCTGAAAATTTTTACTGATCAGATATAGCTACTATTATTTTTTTGTTTAAAGTAATGAATCTGATGTGAAGGAATCTGTCTTGTGTGAGTTTCTTTTCAATTTCACAGGGACACCATTCAGCTCAAAATAGAAGTTTTAGGATAGGAGTTGTGAATGTCAACCTTTCTAGGCTGCCTGGGGTGGGGGCTGTGGAGTCTCCTTCTCTGGAGATATTCAAGATCTGTCTAGATGCCTATCGTTGTAATATGAGCTAGGGAGCCTGCTTTGGCAGGGGGGTTGGACCTGATGATCTCTGGAGGTCCCTTCCAACCCCTACGATTCTGTGATTCCTTTCTGAAATTTCAGCAGGACAAAATGAAATGTTACAGTGCCCATCAAGACACACACCCTTTTGCAATGAGGCCAGTTCACTATGTCTGAAGAATGTTGGGTTTGGATTGATGCCAGATTTATAACCACTGTTACAGCTGTCTGCTGGGTGATGTTGCCCAGCTTAACAGCAGTAGCAGCAGTGTCAGTGCTTCCCTTTTGATTTCAGGTCATCCAGAGTCTTTCACATACTGAGCATCTGTGCAGTACACTTAATTCTCGTGTAGGTAGGAGCTGAAGGCGATGCTGAACTGAGGCTATAGAGTACCTCAATACAGCATAAAAATTTCCACTGTGAATCAGTGGTTTCCTAAGAAGGAAGAGAACATAGAAAATACAGATGTCCATTGATTTATTAATAGGTAGTGCCTTAAAAAGTGTCTGCTGTATCCATTTTCCAAGGAATGTTGATTTCAGCACTGGATGGGGTTGGGGCGGGGCGGGGGGGGGGTTGTTAGGTGGATATAAAGTATAGCCATGAGTATTTTAACACAGAAAATGAGTAATTTCAGGAAGACAAGTAAATATTTAGATATACTCAATGTTCACACCATCTCTTAAGCTCAGGCATGTAATATCTTGAAATAAAATGTGGTGCTTAGAAGTTATATGGTCTTGTTATTATCCCTTTATCCCTCCTACAAAGAACAGTCACTGTTATTTTTAGTTCCTTTCACAATTCTTTGGCTTCTCTGGCAGCTTTTTTGGCGTCTTAAGCTAACTCTTTATTTGCTTTGTACAAAGATCCAGAATCTAACTAAAGAGCCTGTTTCTGCTGTGGTCTGAAGGTTAACTGATGCATTTAGATAACAAAAAGTCTTTATTTTACCCTGGAGCGGTGCTTTAGTTGTGTACCAAAACTTCACAGTCCAGTTGCACGATCTCAGTGTCTTTGATGTGCAGAAGAAAAACCTTCAGGCATCTCTTCAACTGTGATTGACAGCCAGCCATCTCTGTGGTAGAATTTGGCATGTGCACAGCAGAATGGCATCGCTGTGGCGCATGTAGAATGTGTGTCAGTGATGTCCACCCTTTAAGCTGGGACATAAATAAAACTCTGCCGAATTCATATGGCAGGCGGAGCTCAGAGAAGCTCCATATGTGTCCTTTGCTTGAGTATGGTCAGCATATGTTTCGAGTAGTAAAGCTTGGAGCAGAAACCCGTGGGGATAATGCCAAAACTTTCTGCTAAGCAAATTGCTTTAGGACTTGTGATCTTATACAGAACTTATTGGGTCAGGTGGGTGGGTGGGTAAATGACAGTGAATGGGAAAAATAATGAGAAAAAAAAAAGATACTTTGATCTGGTGTGCTGGTGGTCTTGGACATGACAGCCCTCCCGTGGCCTCAGTGAATGCCCCAAGTAACTAAAGCGAAGCCGCCGTGTTCGCAGTAGTGGTGTCCAAGGAGTGCATATGGGCAGCGTGTGTGCCCACAACACTCAACTGCATGATTTGGGGACATCCTCACAAGAGGCACACAATGCTTTCTCACCATCTCCTGGGCAGAAGATAGGGTAGAATCTGTTTCTCCCGTGCTCAGGTGAGGGTTCATGGCAGCAGCAGCATGTTGTATTAGTCACCACTGTTCATTTTCTCCATTGGTTTCGCGAAAGCAAAGGAAAACAGAAAGGAATACTACATTGGTTTGGAAGTGGAATTTTGGGAGAAAGGTTTTGTGTTCTTAGCTAAAAATGTAGCAAGACAGCAGTATTTTCTGGGTTTGATCTCTGTTTGGGTTTTTTTGCTTTCTTTTTTTTCCTGAAAGCCCAACTGTTAAACTACCCCTCATAGTGCACTTTGATCTTAATGTCAGAGCGCTTTGGCCATCGCAGCACATGGGATCAGTGCTGAAGCAGCGAGTTCAGCCCTGATCAAAGGATGTTCAGCAGGTTATTTTAATTCACTCATTTTTGGTGCACTTTTCTGTCATGACAAAACGTGCCAGATCCTCCCTGAGACGGGGTGTCAGTGAGTAGTGGTGCCATCCAGAAATGGACCTTAATGGTGAGTGAAGCACTGGCAAGCTTTTTTCATGTGAGAATGTTGCGGGACAGTAAAGGGGGGAAAAAATGTAGTTTTATTACCAGTCATTTTGCAAGTACAGCCCCAGAATTTAAAAAAAAAAATGAAAAAAGCCTAAGGCTTTCTGTGTTTTAATTGTTCACATTAGAATAGATACTGTGTCTTCCTGGCTTATGCTTTTTTGCCCCATTGACTGAACAGAGCAGTGCTAGCCTCTGTATTCTATGGCTGTTTCTTTCCCCAATGAAATATGTTATGGTTTGGCTGGTGCATATTAGTTTAAAACTTTTTTTGCAAAGGCAATGTCTGTAAAAAAGGTTGTGGAAAATGTTCTTTGCATACCAATGTATTCAGAATTAAGTACTGGAAAAAAATCCTGTCCAGAACTTGACTGTAGTTGACTGTGTATTTTAGTTACAGCTCTGTTTTGATGTCAAAGCATGAAGACCTATTCCTGAATTATTTCTTTGTTCCTCTGTATGCTGCTGACATAAAATTAGGTTTTATGTCAATGACCGTAGTATCAGCAATAAATTCAGGAAACAACTTCCATTTATTCCATATTTTACAGTAGTTCTTGCTCCACATGTAGAAGCCCCTCAGTCTTCCCTCCAACAAAAAAAAAACCCAAAAACTTTTCTGTATCTTTCAGCCTTGTTTGGGCTGAGAGAAACCACCAGGGATTTTCTGATCTGTAAAACTCTTTCTTTTTTAATGGAGGGTTTTTTTGTTGGATTTGTTTTTGGGGTTTTTTTTTTTGGGGGGGGGGGAGGTTGTATGCTGAAGCTGACCACACTGGAACCTGGGGTTAGAAACCTAAATTGTTCTCTGTTCTCTTCAGCTGACACTGTCAAGTGTTTAATTGTGACTATTCCAGTCACAGATAAATGGAATTTCTGTAAAATGGCTTCCTGCTTGAAAAGAGGGGCTTGATTTTGGTGGGGTGGTGTGTTGCATCTGAAATTCTACCTCATGTAAAGAGAGGTGGCCCAAGAGAGTTGGCGTTGGAGCCTTTCACATCTGGAGTGTTTGGTTGATTCCAGGTTGAAACTAGAAATTAGCATTTATTTGTTTATGAATGCCCTTTATTAAATGAGCTTTGTGGATATTTGACTTCATTATGCATTAAAACTTGCTGTTTTTTAAATGGAATATGATGCCCAGAATTTGCACAGCTGTTGACCAAAAGCCTTGTTTCTTCTTGGTTTTTGCTGCTATGTCCTTTTGAGAAAATACTGAGAGGAGACCATCGTTTACTTTTTACATGGAACTTCTTACTCTAGTTTCAAAGTCTGTAACTGGCAGAAACTTAGAACTTGCTGATTTTGGTGCTCTAAGTATGCCATCCTAACTGAGTCATTACGTCTCAGCAGTGTTATGCTCCAAAACTGAAAAGTTGTCTCCTCCTTTGGTAACTTTGAATGCTGTCGCTTTGTTTTGCTCTAGAAACAGAGGAGGGGACAGATTTTATCATCTTTCAACAATACTGGCTTCCTACTTTGGGACGATGGGATTCTTTACTTCTAAATAATCTAAAATTCAACCACGTTTTTCCTTAACTCTTGGTCCTCCGACTACGTAGTAAATCACACGTCAAAGCAAAATTCCTGCTGTGTTTCAGTTGTGTTCGCAGAAACCCATTTTCATGTGAAACCAAACCGGGGATGCAAGCTCCACCATGCAGCGTGACCATTTTTAGAAGGCAAAGAAACAACATGTGTAGCAGATGCTGCTGTGGAGTTGGTCCTTGTGCCCACCCATAACCTCAAGAGCTTGATGATCCTCTCTGGTTGTGTGGTTGTCACTGAGAGGTGGCAATGTAACCAGAAGGTGTACCTCGCCGTGCATTTTGTGCACCCTGTCAGGAGATGTCTTCAGCGTCAAGCAAATTTTACTGTTCTTTTTATATGTATTTAGGCTGGTCAGTATGAAAACAGATGTTATCCTTGCATTATTTTGTGTCAAAGGGCCAGTTGCAGTAGGCCAGGTGCCTGCTTTTTTATTGCTGATTCAGATAAATAGTAGTTGCTGTTAGGAACTTGAATGACAGAACCAGATTTAGGAAGAATTACAAGGTTTCCATAGCTTGAAAGTGTTACTGGTAGACTTGGAAGCTCACAGTATTTCTTTTCCTCTCTCCCCACATTGTAATCATGAGGCTATAATCTATTTCTGGCCACTTTCAAGAGGCATGAAAAGTTATGGTTCTAGTTTTTAGCCAGGGTCTATTTCAGGAAAAGTAAAGGAGAGGCAAAATTGCCTGACTGGTGTGAAGTCTCTTTGTGTCGCCTCTTTTCTTTCAAGTTTCTCACTAAGTCTTTTGAGTGCCACAGCATGGTCAGGAAGCAACCAGGAAACAGATCAAGTCCTGGAGAGGTGCTCCTGAGTATTTAAAAATATCCCATTTTGCTCCTTATTTGCTTCATTTTTTTCTTAAGTCCTGTGTGATGTTGTTATAAAGGTTGGAGCCATTTCAAACTATGAGGTCTGGACATTCCTGAAATAATGTTTTATCAGTCACCACCAGACTGCTGTGCTGAGGAATAAATTTCTGTCGCAGAAGCTTAAACAAATAATCATTGGTTTCAGAATCATACGTATTTCATTAAAAGTTAGTAATGCCACATAGAGTATTCTTAATGTGGCACACAGTAAATGGACTCTGCAGTTATTTTTTGTTTCAGATTCCTGGCAAAAACTGCTAGGTATTTCAGGATTGATCTTTTTTCCCACCCATGTTGGAAGAAACATTTCTGTGCTGTTGACTATAGTTGATCACATTTGCGTGCATCGATTAATTTCTGAACCTACAGTCCCTTAAAGAATTATTTTTGCTAAATGTGCCATGTGCCCTGAGGTCATAGTAGCATTAATGATTTGTGTTAGGTTTCTTATCATATGAGTTATTTTATAAACGTAGCTTTTGCTTTGGTTATCTTTACATGGGGATAATAGGGAGTTAGGAACAGCTGTGTTCAGCGGTGGCATGAAAGGACCTGAGAAAGGAACGGCCACTTCTGAAGAGCTTGCTGTGATTTTGTGCGCTGTGTAATCATAACTCAGATACACAGTGCAGAAGTAATGGGAAGGACAACTGAGCCCAAGCTAACAGAAGCACGAGCTTTGCTTCACATGTTCTGGAATAATTTGGTTGCTAAATTAATACCTACTTCTCGGGCTGCTGACTCATATGAGAATTATGGTCATAGAACTAATCCAAAAAGAGAGGCTTTTGAGCCCATTTTCAGCAAGTTAATATGGCCTTACCATGCTGACTGTGCTTTCTATTTCTGCTGAATAGCCTCCTGCAACAAAAGGGAGCTAGAATGGGTAGTCAGCCATCCAGGAGACACAATAGCCCTTGGACCCCATCCATATAATGGGCATGTACTAAATAAGCCTCTTACGGAAATAATTTTATCTTTATCTTTTTGGTGGTTTTTTTTTTTTTCTTTTTTCCTTCCAAGAGAGTACTCTAAGGATCTCATTATTTAGAAGGGTACAGATAAGCCCTTCTTTTAACCATTAGGACAGTAATTGTTGCTTTCATAGTGTATATTTTTAATCTTTGGCTTGTAGGGCAGAGCTCAGGGATACAAATAGCGTGCTAAGTAAGTTTTAACCTTACATGGTCCTTTGAGGGACTGGAGTGTCTTTGCTCCCTGTGCTTGAGTCTGTCTCTTTGCTGTCAACTTTTGTCTTAACAGGCCTAATGAGCTCTCGTTACCTGTTTGTGTGGCTGTCATGGCTCTGTGGCCACAGCAGGCAGGAGCAGCCACAGGCTTTAATTTCTGCTGCAATGTGGTGGCACTTAACTTTCATGTCAGACTTGTCATTAGGGCTGACGCTTTGCCTGAAATGTCAATACTGTGCACCAGGTCTGTGCCTCTTGGAGGGACATCCCTCATGGGCTGTGGGAGGGGAGACAGGCTGCAAGGTCCACGAAGGTACTAGGCAGAAGCCCTTCCAGAAGAACACAATGCAAGAAAAAGGTCTTGGAATATATTTCTACCTTACAGGTGGTTTCTGTGGCTCCTTGTTGTCTTTGGAATAAAATGCTTTCTTTGTGACAGAAAGTAACACGACAGTGCGTTCCTTTGAGCAAATGTTGGGATTATCGTGATTGGCTTTCCTGAGAAGGAAACTTCTGCATAGTTCAGGCGTTACGGAGCCTGATACAACTTTAATGTTGAGAGAAAGTGGTGGCCACAGAAGTCAGTAATCTAATTTTATCTACAGTGCATGTCACGTCGCCCCAGTGGGGCTGCCTTAACATATAGTTCCTTTGATTTTGACTGTTTTGGACTGGCCACAAACATCACATTATCAGTCATGGCCACGTGAGTGATCTGAAAGATGATGTGATTGTCATGGGATTTAACTGCACACTGAGATGAGTGATTAATGAATTCTGTATGTGTCACTTCCAAATAAAGTTACTTCTCAAGTACACTTGAAAGCATTGAGGACTTGAAGTTTTTACCTCAGTAGCATTAATTTGGATAGCTGTCTTAATTGGTGATCAGGAGCCGTTGGGGTTGCGATCACATTGGAAACTGTTGTGGCATGTCTCTGTAAAAACAGGGTCCAGTTCTGTCTCATTGAGCATGTTTCCTTGTGCTAATAAAGTTATCTGCATGAAGACCAGTGTTGCCTTTGCCTCATACGTTATTTCAGTTTATCATTTCCAGGAAGGCACAGGTTAAAAAGCTACCTGGATATCTTGTTTGCTGTGTAATAAACAGAGGAAATAATTTTAGTTCATTTCACTTGCAGCGGTATTTTCCATGAATGAATATATTCTCTGAATTCTCAGACATTAGGTAATAGTATCTTTTCCTGTTTGTTTTGGGGCGGGGGGAGTTTAAGGTGTAATTTACCAGGAGACATCAGGTTTTACTGAAACTTTAACTTTTATTTCTAGGAGTGCAGCCAGCACTTCATCTTACAATATTTCCTGAGCTGTGTGTTGAATTTTTGTTTTAAAGAGAGGGCTGTAAAGAAAGCAAGGCAGAGGGGCTGTTTGCCATTCACAGCTCTGAGTTCAAATGAAAAATCAGCAGCGGGGTGAAGGTTGTCCTATCAGCTAGGAAAAGTAAGCAATTCAACTTCAGATATTGGTTGCGGTGATCATCCTTGGGCATTGTATGTTGCTGTTCTCGTCAAAGTGATGACTGGAAACATCTTTTTTTTTTAATGGGGTTTTTTTGGGTTTTTTTAAGTGCCAACAATGCTAGCCACACTGAATTTTTGCATTAGGGGAAAGCATTGTGTTGCACCATGCCAGCAGTCTGTGCACTGGTGGGTTATCTCGTGATACCCAACCTCGTGTATACAGCGGGAGTGGCATGCAAAGAGGAGCAGACCCTGTAAGTGGAGTTCTTCAGCTAATTAGACATCCCTCAAACAGTGATTTTGGCTGTCTTAATTCAGTGTCATAATTTTGGTTGTCAGTATTTACCTTTCATTTTGAAAGGGACAGTAGAAGAGAAGCCCTGGAGTTAGGAAACTTTGCAGAGTCAGGTATGTTGATTTTCTAATTGACTTGATGGAGTCCTCCATGTAATTATGGAATATCTGAGTGAAAGAATTGTCTTTCTTTTAAAAACTATTTTGCGAGTCTCTGAGAAACAAGGGGAGACTCCAATTTGTGCTTCATGGACTATTACCTATTTTTGACAATTTTAATCACAGTTTTTGTCCTGCCTGTTGTTACTCACTGAAACAACGTCTTCCATGCCAAGGATGAATTGCCAACTACAACTCTGTAATTGAAAAAATGGTCCTGGTTTGACTTTTTACTGAATAGAAATAATCATAAGAACATAAAATTATTATTTCTTATTAACTACAGAACAAAAAAAGCAGACAACAGCGAGAAATCGGATCACACCAGACTTCTCAGTGCTTGGGTGCATTAGTGACAAAGCTTCATCAGTGTGGGGAATATGCCAGAGATTTTCTCGCAGCTGGTAATTTAGTACGCATGAGGATTTGAATTCTTCTTTTCAGTCTCCGGGCAATCTATGCAAGACTGAAAACTGAGTTTAATGGGATAACAGTGTAATAGTATAAATCCCTTGTGTAATGGTAGCTAAAGCAAACAAATTTTCAGCGTAACCTGTGTAGCAAATGTGGCTGTTGAACTAGGAACTGTAGTTGTGAGCCACAGGATACTTCATCTTTTTGTAACAGTGTTCAGGAACAGCTAAATTAATTTAAGCTTCCTGAGTGGAAACAAAATCATGCTTAAATCAGATTAGCGGGAGCCTGCAATGAGAGTTCCTACTGCAAATGTCTATTGCGAATAGACATTTATCTTAAATTACTGTTTCAAAGAGATATTTTTTTTCTTTTTTTTTTTTTTAATTGTATTTAGCTGGCTTGAATAGTGTTATACTGTGAGAGCCTCAGTCTGAAGGATCATGTCCACAGAAGAGATGCCTCACAGACTGGAATAGTGCTGACTTCTGACACATTCCCGGGTACGCTGATCCATAAGGACCACCTACAGGGAGAGAGGGTGTAATTCAATTTCCATGCTCATTCGATCCCCACGTTCATCAAGGTTGCCAGTTGTGAGGGCAGCTTTTGTGTTACGGATGGGGTTTTTAGTAGGGACAGAGCTGGGTTAACTAAGCTCATTTTATCTAGTCACCTATTTGCCTTGGTTTGGGTTTTTTAGGTTGCATTTCTTCAGAAAGGAAGTTTATCTAGAAGGGAGTATTTGGGCTTCACTGTAAATGTTTAAGCTTCTATTCCATTTGGTAAATCTTTTTTTTTTTTTTTTTTGTATGCAGGACCATGTGCCAAAAGCACACTCATCCTTTTACAAAGCTTGAAGTACATAGACACTGTGGTCATATTTCCTGTAGCTCAGAAGCCAGTATTCCCACAGTTTACAAGGGGTTTGTGCGTGCCTATGTCTGATTTCGCTCCTAATTCCAATAAGGAGTAGCACAAAAATCGGAGAAAAAGATGATCCCACTCTGCCACTCCTGTAACAGCAGAAGCACTGCAAGTACAGCTCTGCAAAGGTGTCAGGATTGGCTTAGCTGTGTGTGTATAAATAAAAAAACACCAATTTTTCTCACAAAATGAATTATTGGAACAATACCTTGCATTCTGCTTTTATAGCTGAGATGTAAATCCCTCCATCCCGGGCCTTTCAAAGTTCCTGTTTTCACTGTTTGCTCATTCAAATCTGGCTGCTTCCAGCTGCAAAAGCCAAGGCTTAGCATTTGTCCGTTTGCCTACATGGCCACAAAGTGTTTCTATAAAGTATTTAGCGACATCTAAAGTCAAGTTACTAGAACAAGTCTTTGAACAGATCTTCAGTGACCAAAGCACATGTCAGAAAATGCCTTGATAATGTGTACGTCTTACTGGTTAGGTGCCTTCTTCGTTTAGATTCTATAGTAGCTTCCTGCTAATTTCTAAAAGACTTCTGTGTTACGAGTTGGAAAAGAACAGCTGTACTGAATTCCATAACTTTGTAAGCGTGTAGGTTAGCATGATTTTTTTACTGCTCTGAATATGCGTGTTATTTTTTAAAACCTTTTTTCCCCCCCATATATTAGATTGACCCATTTCAGGAAGCATGCAGTTGTCCTCAGTAGTAACAGCCATGAGCAAGGTGGCCAGGAGCATGTTGTGTGTTGACTCCAGCCTCTGCTAGATTTGAGCAAGACTGCTGCCTGCAGCACTTTGTTTCATGTTGTGCTGCTTAATGTTTATGTGTCCCAGCTTTGCGCTGAAAGTTTAAACCTAACCAAAGAATATAAAATGTCAAAATAAATGTAAATGGCCATGGTGTGTGTACGTTACAGCGATTACTCAGAAGGTGCAGAGCGCCCCACCCTACAATCCTTATGCAGATGAGTTTCACTGAAATCTATGGGAATTTTGTCTCAACAAGTACTGCTGCAAAATCGAGTTTGTTGTGTTTTACAAGTAAACCTGATGCAAACCGGTTGCAGCTCAGATTCCCCAGTTTCTAAAAAGTGTGTGTAGGTCTCTCTTGGAGCAGTAGATAGCCCACGTTAGAATAGCAAACAACAAAGTGACTGTTGATGTCCTCTGCACAAACTTGTGTGATTCTAGTATCATCAGAAACAATTTGATTGTGTCCTCTTTTTTGTTATTTTGGGGGTTTTAGCCTGTTGCGACAAGATGGTTCTCTGGAGGCCCTCTTTTAAAGTTTTAGCCTTAAGTCAGTTCACTCAGACCTGTCTGTCAACAGTCATAGACTGTTGCTTGTGTCCACCCAGTTATGTTTTAAGTGTTGTTTTGCTTGTTCTTAAAGGGTTTGCATGAAAATTTTTCCCAGTAATGGCATATAACTATTTGCACATCTGTCAGAAAAGTAGTGCAAAACTGTATCTGCGCTAAACATCAGGACCTACTAATTTGCTCCACAAATAGCAGTTTTATTTGCAAATTATGATGAAAGCACCAATGTCCAAAAAATGTACACAGCATTTATCTGAGCAGTAACTTCTCTTGTTGCTCCATTCACGTTGTAATAAAATCCATACTTAAAAACGTACTGCAGGTTACCTTTTTTACCTTTTTACCTTATTTTCTGATTTGTGTAACTGTGGAAAATTGGTTTATAGTTTTTCACAACAGGACTTTTTTCACAGTAGCGGTGTATCAGGAACACACAACTAATTTTAGATAGATGGCCAAGCTCGCTTCCGCTAAACTGAAGTGCCTGTGATGTTTACCTGATACGCTGCTGAAGTGTCACATTTACATAATTTAATTATGAAAATACACATGGAGAGTTAATACAGCTGGAAAATTAACATCAATTTTAATGTGGAAAAAGTACAGATCCTTGATTTGAGCCCATTGTCTTCATGCTTGGCTTTCCTTCTAGCATTCTTTTTCCTTTTTGGTCTTCATTGAATAGTAATTCCATTTCAGTCAGAACCTCCTCTGTCTTCCAAGATGAGGTACTTTCAGCACAGCTTTGACCATTGTTTCAGTTATAAGCTAACTATGGCATACTGTACGTGTTTTGTATGAGAAGTAAAAATACGTGGCTCTTTTCGTAGTAGCTGCCTGAAGTACAGCAGCTTTTACTTCTGCTTGTAGCCATTTGATTGTATTTGCTTTGTGCTAAAATTTTTAGAGATGAAGATGTAGGAAACGCGTAACAGCAGCACAACAGCTTGACAAAATCCTTCTGCAGGTGCTAGGTAGCATCATGCAGCACGTGATGATTCTGCCTGGAATTACGTGTCCCTGAATTTAGTTGCTGAATTTTGCAAATAGCAAAAAAAACTTCCCTGCGGCATTTCCCTATTTCCAGGTATGTTTGGCTGTCTCCCTCACATATAAACACCGCTGCCGACAGCCGTCAGACGGCGCGTAGGAGAGCAGTGCGGCAGCAGCTCAGAAATGGCTTTGGAAGACGAAATAGGAGTTTTTTCCTGTGTCTGAAGTACCGGGTGGCTGGGTGTCACGCGTGTTCCCGGTACCGCGGGCACACGGTGCCTCCCGCTTGCTCCTGGGAAGGTGGCCTTGTGCCTCCTGACAAGCAGCCGCTTCACGGCTGTCGTCTGTTTCATATCGCGCCAGCTCAGCCTCCGCGCGCTGCGTTCCGGCGATAGTCTCCTTGAGGAGAGTGCGCGGTCCTAATCAAGTGTCAAATACAGAAGGTGTGGGAAAGTGAGACGCAAGAGAGAGTTTCGACTTCAGTTACATTGAAATACTGGGAAAAAATACGGGGGCTTTGAAAAGTGGTGAAAGGGTGGAATGTGTAAAGTCTCTGTGGGAAGAAAATGTCATTCTGTCAATGAATTTGGGGTTTTTTTCAGCGTTTTCTTGCCTTCTGTTGAATTTCATACCACAGGCATGCCTCTTTATTCCCCTCTAGTCGCTGTCAAAGCCCCCTTTTTCGAACAAGCAAAGTATGCTCTTTTTCCATTCTGGTTTTTAAGCGGTCAACTTGAAATCTAGTCAGCTTCAAAATGTTAGTTAAAAATATGTAAGGTCCCCCACTGCTTTGTCACTCGGCCAGATTTTGTGGTTTTACAATCCCGTTTCCTGCAGAGGGTTTTTACAAATCATTACTATTTTTTGGTGTGGGATTTTTTTTTCTTTTTTTTTTCCCTCTTCCCGGTTGCCGTGTGAATAATTTGAAAAACAAACAAACAAAAAAACCACACCAAAAACCCAACCTAAAAAAACCCAAACCAGAACTTGGAGAAACTGACTGTCCGGAAGAAACAGTAAGATGTCAAGCATTATGTAAACATTCCAAAAATAGAGGGAAAAATCCAATCACCAAGAACTGAAAAAAAACCAACCCACTCTCTCTATACATACAAAATAAGGAAAAAAAAAAAGAAAAAGAAAAAGAAAGGTGCTAGAGTGATGGAGCTCACATTTTTCTCTTACAGATAACCTGCAAGCCATTTTTGAAAATCAGGCAATAGTATTTGATTTACTGTTCTGAACGGTAGCAGGTATAAGTGGCGAGGCTCGGTGGGGGCAAGAGGCATTCAAATATTACTGGCTGAACGCCAGCAAGCAGTATGCTTTCCCATGATTTTGAGGTCGCAGCCACCCGACTTGCTGGCTTCCATTCTGTCTTTTGCAATTGTACATATCTGAAATCTAGATTAAGCTAGTGCCTCTTGCTGTCTGCCCCTGCAACCGAGGGCTGTTGCTATGACATACCACACACATGTGTATCACCACAGTGCCACTGGGCTGCACGGAGGCAACTTAACTGGTAGAACTGGAAATCCAAGCTCTGAAAGATAAATAAATATGTAAATAAAAGAAGGGGGGCATTGTATACATCAGGAGGCCCTTAATTTGGTTTCCTTAGTGCATGCAGCAAGCATTGTCATTTGCTGGGTTGCCAAGCGTTAAGTCTGTAATTTTCAGGTTTTGGGCCAATAAGCTCTAATTGCCTCAGCGATATAAATTTATCCATCTGAATGCTGAAAGAGCCGGTCAGGACAGCCTGGGGTTTTGTCTTAACCTCTCCCCCGCTGCCCTGCTTTACTTCTAAAAGTCAGCTCAAACTGTGTGGACAAGGATCCTGAGGAGATTGAAAACAAGGAAAACACCTTTTCCAGGGAAAACCAGTCCTCAGCACTCTATGTAACATGGGCCGCTTCATGAAAAAAATTACATGCCATTACATCACAGTGTGTCTTTCTTCTCACTGTCCTGTTCATTCCCTTGAGATGCTTGTAGAAAGACATGGATCCTTGCTATTTTGCTCCACACAGATACATCCAAAACTGTTCAGAATTAGAAACACTTTGACTCTATTTGTGCAGGCTATTTTTTTTTGACCGCAAAGGTTAATATAGAAGGGCTTTATGTAGTGGAAAGGCTGCTTATTTACACTGTCTTTGTTTAATGCTACAGGCCTGCTGAAGGACCATTACTTTATTTGTTTATTTGTTTATTCCAGCCAGACTCCTTGTGAGCTGATTGGCATTATGAAATCGCGCAGACCAACACTTAAGAATTACTGCAAGTATGCTAATTATATAGTATTCATAATTAAACAGAAACTGCAGTTTCAATAGACTGTTACCTTTCCCTTTCATGAGTCTTATTTGCTTTAAAATGACATATACAATAAGGTGCAGTTATTCTGAAGATTAAGAAATATGTGCTGCCCTTGGCAAACCTCAGTGTGTGTACTTGGTATTTCAGCTGTTAAAGCAAAAGGATATGTTTATTGCTTGTATTTCCTTGAAGTCAGCACACTACCACCTGAAATTAACAGAGCTCCTATGTGAATGGATAGTCTCATCTTGTTACAGAAAGCAAGAGGGTAACATTTCTCCTTCTGGATTGTTTTTTTGGGTTTTTTTTAAAATGTTGGTCCTATTAGAAATTTGTATACGGTTGGGGGGCAGATGGAAAAAAAAACCCAACCCACGTACTTTTATGTTGTTCCTGCATTTGGAATTGTAAGATTTGTCAAAACTAGTTTCATGTTGTTTAATTGCCAAAATTAAAATTTCTAATTAATGTGATTATTAGATGAGAGGTAATGCTCCCAGAAGAGCACTGAAAAAAAAGGGCTACAGTACAGAAAAGGAGGAGGGAAGGAAAGAGGTGGAACATGATCACCGAGAGCAATATGTAATTGCAAGGGTGGAGCATGTCCAAGACTCGTTTGTGACTGGTTTTAGATTAAGAAGAAGAGCTTGTGTATTTAGTCAGAAGAGAAGACGAATATTATAGAGGCACCACGGCAGAGGTATAATCAGGTTAAAGGACTTTGTGCTCTTGCCAACTGAGTGGAACAGAAATTGCATTTTCAGTAAGTATACCCTTGTCTTTTGGCCTTTTCACAATAATACTGCATTTCTTTTGTCATGTGCCTTCCCAGTTCATGGAGTAATTTGGCTGTTACTGGTTATGGTGCTAGTTTTGAGGATTGGTGAAGCGCCTTTCATGTTGTCTTCTTGCTTCTCTTGCCCATTTGCAATTAGTAGTGGTTAAGAACTGAAATTTATCGTGGTTTTTAGGGGTGTTTATGGAGGAAGGCTGCTGTCTGTTGCAGGGTTCAATCATAACGTTAAAACAATAATACTCAGATGAGAGTGTTTTACTTGCCAGTGCCAGACTGGGCATTCACAGCACAGTTAGTGTCTCTGCTGCTGGGACTTTGGAGGTGTAGAAAACAACAGGCAACTTCTTTAGGAACAGTTTAGGGGCAGGGGGGAAATTATATCCCATGTAATCAGTTTCCTGTGTCTGTTCAGATGATTTTTCAAGGTTAGAAATTTTTTAAGGTGAAATCTAAGGCTGTTTAACAAGTTTTCACCTCCCTAAAGCGGGTCTTTTGGCCTCTCTAGAATTTAGACAAAGATCACTGGCAAAATGAAGACAGATACACTGATTCAGCGAAGCCGATCGTGGGCAGGAGGTCACCCTCATAGCACTCTACGGTGAAGTTACTATATGATTGCCAGAAAAACATAAGGGAAACAGCTCGGTGTGTAGTACCTGCTTTGCTTGGACCACTGCAATGTACGCGCTCTGGGTGCAAGGTCCCTAATTTCCAGAGGTGCTGAGGGCTTTCGGTTCCCAGCTCTCTAGGACTTGTGGGTATGTATGTGTACATACATCCGAAAGTCAGCGCCGCGACAGCTTCACAGGAGGCAGTCAGTGGTGCACGGCAACTGCTTTAAGCCTGACATGTCATAGCTAAAGGTGTCTGCCTTTAAAAGCAAGGGGGTAGTAACAAGTGTTAAATTTCCAAGAATATGTTGTTTATTTAGGTTCATTTTCAGACTGGCAGAAGTTATATGCAAATTAATGAGTTCACTAGCTGCTGCAGATAATAAGCAGCAGGTAATAGAAACTGAGCCTGTATAACACAATACAGAATCCACATGTTTTGAGCTCATCTGGAAAAACAATAAGCTATAGTGTTGCTGCAAAATTCTGCTGTGAGACTTTGCTATTCTCATACTAAACCCTGTAATGTCCTTTTAAAAAGGAGGTTTAAGAGGGCCGGATTCTGTAAACTTGTGGCCTGTGTAGACTGCTGTTCTCTCAGTGGAGGTACGCATGGATGCAAAGTTAACCACACCTAAGTGTTTGGAGGGTTGTGGTCATAAACTGTGGTCATCTTGGGGTAGGTGAGGATGTGGCTGGGAGAGATGTGTTCAGGGTGCTGCTTTTAAACGCGGGGGAGAAAAACAACACAGGAAACTAAGCCTCTGTTGCCCAGTTTGAGAGAGGAGAAAAAGTGCAGTTGTTTTCTGTTTAAGATGGGGTTCTGAAGGGTTAATTTTGCCAATGTAAAACATTTACTCCTTAAGTAGCCATTCACTGTTTATCACCACAGCGGTCCTAATTTCAGAGGATTGCAAATATCATTAGACTCATCCTAATCAATTGTTAAATTTTCATTTCTAAAAAGCAGGGGCTTGGCAATAAGCATTTGTCTTAAATTGGTAAACTGCCTCTGACGTTTTATCTGGGATAATAATAGTGAAAGTAATCTTTGTAAAAGCTTACATAAAGGCTGAGAACTTTAATGGAGGAAATTTTTACAGTTATGAACACCTGAGAATTGCAGTTTCTAATGGAAATTTCAGGTCCAGGTATTTTAGCCACAGCAGCATATACATATCTGAAATGAAACTTCTAGAGATTGATTTCACTATGGACGGAAACAGCTAAAGGAGTGGGCACTTGTCTTTGCTTCTTAAGAGCAAGATCCCTGCTACGCAGATATTTTCCTTGTACTGCGGAACGGGTTGCATTTCAGTATTCAAAAAGCATTCATTAGTTACCTTAAATTAGGTTTAAATGGTTGTGTTACCAAGCAACTTCTTAAATTAGTTGTGGGTTTGCGCTGTTTAAACTTTTAAAGTAACTTGGTTCCACCGCTGTGCGCAGCACGGCAGGTTCTTGGTCAAGCTGGCTTCATTCAGCTACTTCCATTAGTAGGTAAGATTATGAATTACTGCTGTTGAAGCGCTGTGCTTAACTTAGTGGTTATCCAGGCATTCATTTATAAATAATACTCAACTGCTGCACAGCCAGCCCACTGGCATTACCTGCTTGGTTGTTTTCACACGTGTATCAATGCCAGGGATTAACTGCTGGTCTTGTTCTCCTTACATGGGAACGTACTCCCTTGAAGTTAGTGGGAGCTTGCCTTCCATTAGGAGTATGGGATGATGCCACAGGACAGCAGATTTTCCACGTACCCCACCTGGGGATCAGTATTTTTTTCCACTCCCTCCTTCCCTGAACAGAATGAATCTAAGTAACATGCAGCCTTAGAATTAAATAAGTAAATGCTGTTTCGTAGTTAGGTTCCTGTGCTATCTGTGGCAGAGCTTTGCTTAACACCTACCCATAGTGGTTCCTCTTGTTCCACGTAAAGAGGTCCAAGTGAAGTGGGACATTCAGTGTCTGGAGTGGAGCTCAGAAGTGCACGGGTCAGGGGTGGAATATGGGACAGTCTGCTTTGCACCTTTTTGGTACTGGAAGAATCGCTTGGAAATGAGTGGCTGTAAATTGTATCCTTTCTCGGCACGCTTAC
>VZTU01007188.1:0-38970 GCA_013400835.1 Zapornia atra
CATTTCATGGTCGCTTTGTCCTGTGTTTCTTATTTAACTTCTTATTGTTATTATTTTCATGAGGCATTATATTTCACTATTGTTTTATCTTCTCTGTATGAAATTTTAAAATCAGTTAACATTACTTCTGAGGCAAAGCCAGTCGGAGTGGTATTTCTGTCTGTCATAGAGACATCCAGAGAGTTAGAAATCACTTATAAATCTGTAAGGAAAAGGAAATTAAGGCTGGGGCCTCCCTGTGTTAGATGATGTTTCATCTAGATTTTTTTCTCCTTATCTAGATGACCTGCAGTTCAGCAATTTCTGAATCAGAGATGGGAAGTTTGTTTTTAGCAGCCCTCAGTGGATTGTATTTCCATGGGTTTCACCAATCCCAAAAGACTGTTGGGCAATGATTTCCACAAAGACTTTACACCTATGAATATCACCATTAATTTGTTTTCACCCTGACAAACAATCTTTTTATTTGGTATTTGTATTGAGACAATGTAAACAATCTTTTTCTAATAGTATTGTCTGAGCTGTTTATACCAGCTTAAACTTTTAGCATGAGCACTAATAGTGTACTTGCCATATGTCTTTTATAGGCTGAAAAGCTCCTTCAGTGCTCCCAAGGAAATTTCTCCATTTCTTTTTCAATATCTTTGTCTATATCCTTGTCACTTTTTCCTCTTCCAGGTTTACTTTGTTTGATGTGGAAAACCAGAGCACATAATATTCAAGGAGAAAGGGATACGCAGTCCTCTCTGGCTGTTTCAGGTGCTGCTTGCTGTGGTTTGTTTTTTTTCCCCAAAAAAATACCATAAAATCACAGATTACTTTAGGTCGGAAAAAAACCCTTAGATCATCCCAACGCTGCCAATTCCACCACTAAACCATGCCCACAGACTCCATGAGCCCAGAAAGAAAACAGTGAAGCAGAGGCCTGATTGTCCCAGTGATATCTACACTGAGATGGGAGTTTTGCAATGATTTCCTGGACGATTCAGCTGAGATACAAAGCATAGCAGAAGGATCCCTACTAACCAGTCTGTTTTTCAACAGGACTTGGTACTGTCCCAAGGAGTATGTCCAAGAGAGGAATGGTCTGAACAAGTTTGGTAGCACTGCACACATGCTGCAGGACAAAGGGCAATCAGCAGCCTGCAGTAGTCCTGCAATTCCAAGGGAAGCCAAATCCTGACTCTTTCTCACCTCCTTTAAAATGCAGTAGTACAGCTTTAAGAAATTTACATCTAAATGGCATTAGGGTTATAAACTTAAATCCTCCACATTCAAAAAAATATTTCTGCATCACCAACATAACTTTTTGAGATAAAAATGTGGATACATTGCATTTGCTGTTCTGCTGTGGTAAATATATATATGTTTTTGTTGCTGTTTGAATGCCATCCATTGTACAGGGTGCATATTCTGTTTGAACTGAAATAATGTTCAGTAATTTGTCCATTTCCATTTCTACTGTCTGACATTTTAAACTCACATGGCCCAACCTGGATTTGTCATAGGACTGTCTAATGTCTGTGTGATGAAATTACATTAGCCACCCTGGAGATAAATGAACATCAGGCCCCAAACATAAGGATGCCTGTGAGCATATGGGTGGATTCTCAGGTGGCTTATGGAGGTAGAACCATTTTCTCCCATTTTGTTCATGCTTTTGGCACTATGGCAAACTATTACTGTACACTGGAAGCTTTAACTGAACGCAAATCAAAATTTTTAGTAGATGCCTGGCCACAGTTCCATAGTGGCTTACCCAATTTGTGACTATGAGACAGAGTACTAAACAGCCTTTGCCTTTAAAGAAGAGATTCCATATACACTGGAATGTGTTAGGAATGTTAGGGATGGGATTAAATATAGCTAGGTGGAATAGCAACTGAAAAAAATAAATGGGCAATTAATCCCATGCAAGTGAAGATAGTATATTAATTTCCTATTTTGGGGCATAATATAGCTGGCATGTTTCCACATAAACCTGCAAGTGTGTGATTCATATGTGAGTTTTTATATCCTCTTAAATTATTGTACAAAAAGAACATATGGACAGTAAAATACATGCTTTGCTTCAGTTACATTTTTGGAGGACAAATAATACTGGGACAACAATATGGGGCAGCCCTGGGGAAATCTGGGGCCTCAAAGTCATTGCAGTCAAAAGCAGTCAGTGCACCTGGGTCAGTGCAGTCAGTCCTGTCTGGCTTCATGATGCAGTTGTTGTGTGAGGTACAGACCACAGTACTGTCCTCATTGAGGCTGGGAAGTGGAGGGGTGGTTTATGCCTTGTTAAACCAAGGGACAGCCTCACTCCTGGGTGCCCTGTGTACAACTTTGACCAGCAAAACTTTTCCAACTCTTTAGGCAACTGTGACACTTCCCAGAGCCTTAGCTTGACAGCTGCTGATGTGCTTCTCATGGACTGGGGTTGATGGGGAAGCTGTCTTCTTCAGCTTCTGTGTCAAGGGGACTTTTTTGGATGGGATTAAAGGCAGTTAGACTTCATTTTGCACCACAGCCAGCCAACCTTTCATCCAGCATAGAGGAATGGGAAGGGAAGTTGATCTTTCAGCAGTGAGGAAAAAGGAGCACCTCTGGGGCTTATCCATGGGCACGTACAGCAAGCCTGGAGAGCAGGATCTGAAGTGGTATTATTTGTCTTTCCCATACAAGGTTTGATAGAAGGGATTTAATTTTGTGGGGTTTTTAATACTGTCATTTTAAGCCAAATCTTAATGTCCTCAAAGTTGAGCTGCCTTCTCAGCTACATCAGATTTATTCTGGCATAAAGCCCTCTTGGTTTCAGGGGAGCTAATCTCAGATTACTTAAAGTGCTGTAAATCAAGGAGAATATAGAAAAAGAAGAGCTCAAAGTCAGGTTAATGGGAACGTGACCTGAGTGGGGGCCAAGTACAGTGGCCATTAATGTGCAGTGAAAAAGGACCTTCATCTTCAGAAATAGTTGCCAAAAGCCTACGCCTTTTTCCTTCAGAGTCTTTGACCTCACCAGAGTGCATTAATTCATGCCTATGTTAATTTCCACTCTGCTGCTAATTTTAACCTCTCTTTCCATGTCTCTCTGTATATGATATTACTCTATGATCACTCTCCTTTTCCTTCCCCCTCCACTATGCCTGTCACAGAAATAGATACCCAACAGGAGATCCTAGTTACAGTATTCTTCCATATGGTCCCATCCTGCAAGGTGATTTGGAAGGACTGTTCTGGTGGTTATTCTTCCCCGGAGGATGGTACAAGAGCACAGTCTTGATGTTGGAGAAAGAGTGACACATCCTAGCAGACAAGGGTGATCTTTAATGCAACGTGGAAAGAATTACCGATGGAAGATTGTAGCCATAAAGCTTTAAAGATGAAGCTGCATCTGGTTAGTCTGACTGAATGAATCACTGAAAAGTTTTTATACCTGTTTAAATTTTGATAAAGAAGAATAGTTTCAAAGGACTTGATATTGGAGACTTTGAACTTGCACAATAAAAGCCCACACACTCAATTTCCTTGGAATGAAGTGTGATTTTGCTGAGATGTCACATTTTCCTCTCACAAGAGAAGAACCATTTTCACAAATCAGAGAATTTTCAAAATCATTTTCTCAGTTATAATTGGAGCTTAAGCAATAAAATATAGTTTTGGTAAGAAAACAAGAACTTTTTTTTCTCTCTAGAAGTCTAGTGAAAAACAGTTGTATCATTAATATTTTGTTACTGGAGAAGTGAGCTGTGGTTATGGCTTAACAGACCCTGGAAAATTTTCAGCACAAATTATGCCAGAAATATCACATGGAGGAAAATCCTTCAATCCCCCTGTACTCCCCCTTCTATTGAAAGCTGTAATTACAAGCTTCTTATTGAGTAATATTATAGAGACACCTACTTGCGCTGCTGTACTTAAGGGTTTGTCAATGCTTCCATTATAAAGCTCTCTTTTTAGGGGTTCACATGACTCTAAAATTTTGCTCTGAACTGAAAGTTGGCATAAGATCATAGGGAAAAAAATGTTTTTTCACTTAATTAGTTTTTCTTCAATTTGATCGTTGGAAAAAAAAATAGTCAATTTAAAAGAAAAGTTATTTCAAAACATACAGTTCTCATACATTTTATGTGCTTTTATACACATTGCTGTTAAAAAAAAAAGAAAGATAAATAAAACTAACAAATAAGTTAACATTCCAGATCCAGTTCAGCGCTTAGAGAGCAAAGACACTTAACATTAAAGCTGGAATTGCAGTGGTCTCTTAACAGTGGGTGATCTGTCATTCCATATGGGCTGTCTACAAAGGTGTGAGTTAAGTATGGAGTTACAGTCTTAATTTTGAATTTCCTTAGCTTGGTAAGTTTAAGACAGATGCTTAATGCTCTTTGAATGTAGTGGTTTATATACTTTTATTTTGAATGTAGTTTTTGGACATCATGCCCAGAAGTGTTTTGAAAGTCTTTCCCCAGAGGTAGGAAAATGAAAGTATGTTGTCATTTCCCACTGCTCCCTCAAAGGAGGGGTTTTGTTTGCTGTTCTGGATTACTGTTCTGTTTATTTTCACCCTTAGTCCAATCCTGTGAACAGCCCTATTAATCTATATATGAGCTTATATTTTTCTGCTGGCGAAGACGGGAGGTATTTGTATTACTTTATGTAGTCCAATGAGATATGATACTTCACATATTTTGTTCCTGTATGTTGCAGGGAAATTTTGAGGATTTGTATAAAAGTATTGTGGAAGCTGTGGGGAAGGAAGGAAGGAAGGAAAGAAGGAAGGAAGGCAGGCAGGCTCAGGATAATTTTATAAGTGGTTTCAAAATAAGCCACATTTTGCTGAATAAATATCTTTAATGTGTATGGCAAAGCCGTCATTAAAGGCCATATTTTAGCCATAATTATCATGTAGCTGGTTGGAAAATATTTCTGTAATCTTAATTAACTCTTCCTAATATTGTTGAAAGGATATCATGCAGTATTTTTATTATCTGAAAAAGGTCAACTGTTGTATTTTCTGCTTCACTGCTGATTGATAGGCTTCTTGAAATAAATTGAAATCTCACCTAAAGTATAGATGCAAGCAATGTTTATGGTCACAGCTACTTTAGTAAAGGAAAATATCTGCCTTCTTCATATAAGAACTGTCATAAGGATAATTAATTTAGAGTCTAATCCAAAAGTCAATCAGGTATCTGATGTAAAGTCTGTAAGGACAAGAGCAGAATATGCAGACTCCAGCTGTCAGGGGTAGAAGTATATGCTAAAATCTAAGCATTCAAATATCAGAAATAATGATGTCAGTTTCTGTAACCTTTGAAGCTGGTTGTCTTTAATCCATCCTTAGCCCATCATACAGAACTTTGCACAACCAAGACCTGAGTTACTTTTCAGTGTTTCTCTTTGGGTTACAATGACATGGTCATATCTATGGTCATATCTGTTTGTGGTGAGTCTTTCTGAAAGACCTAGCACCTACTTCTCTTGTTAATTTTGTTCAGTCATGACAGTTTTGGGTACAGATAATCTTTTAATACTTTTTTTTTTTTTTAAGCTGCTCATCTCTTTTTTAAAATGCTCTTTTTAGGCTGAAATTTTCCAGCTGCTTTCAAGTCCAGAGGGTAAATATTGGAACATTTGAGTAAAATCCCTTTAACCACTTTTACATCATTGACAAAATCTGCTGAAGCCTATGGAAAGATGCCCGCTGACTCCAGTATTCTTTGGATCACATACTTGCTGTGTGAGAGAGGTTCTTTTCCTTTTGCTGTTTAAACTCAGATATTCTTCACCATCATGGGCTATAAATTATCCAGGAGGATTTTTTTCTAGCACAGAATTTATAATCACCAGAGAGTGGCAGGAGCTTTTCCCAATAGTTACACTTCTGGATCCACCTTACTTTCTTCCTCTTTAATACCAATGTCATTTAAACATCTATATATGTCTTAGCATCTTAGACATTTAAGAGCCGAGATAGGGAATCTAAAGATTCTGTCAGACAAGCACCACCTTCACTCCGAGACAAAGAAGGTGTTTTTGCAATCAGTGCTTCATATATGACTGTAAAAATTTTGGTCAGCTGACAGGTCATGCAGAATGACCTTGTATCAATGGGCATCTCAATTGTTGCAATGACGTCAGGAATGACAGAAGTTAGAGCTACAAAGGGGACATGATTCTTCAGCCACAGGCACAGTAAAGATCTTGGAGGAAAAGCATGTGTTGGTAGCTACTAAAATGTACGGATGACAACAAAACCTGAGAAAGTCAAAGAACAAGCCTGACATGCCATGCACTGCAGGTAAAGGTCGGTGAAAGCTTTTCAGCGAGTATTAATTCACTGCAAAAATGGTGCATTGGATCAGTAAGTAGTCTTGAATTTGAACTGAATTCTCTGAGTAGTTCATATGCTTTGAAAATAGATATATATTTGGAAGACGAGATAAAATCAAAGAGGAGAAGAAAGACGCTGGGGATTTACTTTCTAATCCGCAATTTGCCCTAGAAGGATAGATACAAATTTTATCAACAGAGGGTAAATTTTTTTTCCCATAGATTGCCCTTTTTAGGAAAATTCAATAAATCTTGCAGGATACTGGTAAACAGCAAATGAGAATGATTCTATAGCCTGGGGATTAACACACCCCAAGGAGAGCTCTAGACAATAATTCAGAAAAAATATTTGATAATTTAATGCTAAGGGCAAGTCTGTCACTAGGGAACACTTTCTAACACTATCAAGATATTCTTCCAAGCTGCAAAGTCCATCTGACAAAAGTTCGATCCCCTGGCTTTTTTTGGATGGGGGCAAGTACCCACTCAGGTTGTTTGAGGACCACATTGCTCAAAAAAACCCCAACCCCCAAAATGGAAAAAAAAAAAAAAGTATTTTATACATAATACAAAATTATTTTTTAGTTTTTATTATTATTTTTGTCTTAGACTAATAACTGTTTGTTCCAAAGAACAAGCTTATGGCTGAGGCTTTCCTGCAGACACAAAGAATTAACAGTTCACCTGTAAAAATGCTAACCCAGTGCCTGTTAAAAATGCAGTGCCGTTTTTAGACAAGAAATCAGGCATGTTGTCTGAAATGCAAGGCCAAGAGTCATAAAGAACAGTGTAGGCCATCTTTCTCCAGCCTCCCTGCTCGCAGCAGGCTGATTCGTTTCGTTGGAGTCTGTTTCAGGCTTTCACCTCGCAACACCAAAGTTTAAGCCCAGTAACATCCAGAACTGCATTGGACTAATCAGAAGGAAAGCTGTAACTAAAAGGCAGGTTTATTTAGAACAGGATGAAAATTTACTGAATGCAAACGTAGGTGGAAAACTGCAGGATCTTCATTCTGCAATTTGGCGCATTTCTTTCATTCAAACTATGTGATACAACACATGTAGCTGTCATGAAAGAAGAAAAGGGAAGTATTTCCCATATTGACTGATTCATGCTCAGGGTACTCGGATGCATTCAGCTGCCTGCCAATGTAGTCGTGAGGCTGTTTGTGACATACCAGCTGGAGTGATCTTAGGCATTGTAGTAAAGGTTTCTAATGACAAGCTGCAAAATGTTTGTATCTCCCGAGCCAACCCACATCAAATTTGCCAGGAAATTTCTTCATTCACCTGCTGAGTAGAACAAAAGAAGAAAAAGAAAACATTACAAAAATGAGAACAAGCCATTTGGTAGGAAGCATTTTGTTTTTCTTTTTATGCTGCTTTTCAAACCAGACAAAAAGGTGAGATAACCTCTTCTAGAAATATTTTCTCACAATCAGATTTCATTTCAAGAGTTAAGACCCCAATAGGAAAATATTGGTAACAAAAAGACAAGATAAAGTACGGAAAGAAAAGGAATAAAAAGTGATAATGTATATTCTCTTAAGCAGGTGTTAGGCAGAGATAAGAGGAGAAGATGGGAGTAGAATAGAAATAAAGGAGTTCCTGTGTCTGTGATTGCAAGTGGTCAAGACATTAGGCAATATGTAAATAATTTTCACTGTCGTATCTGAACTATCACATGTGATTTCAGAGTCAAGGGAGGGGCAGGGGGAGAGTCAGCGGTGAGACTTGCAGGATATCAAGGTTTTGTTTTATTTCAGATATTAGAGTGCTTCTGCCAGAGGCTGAGCCTGCCTGAGGTCTCCGTAGAAGAGTGAAGATGTCCCTTCAGCTGGTGTATCTGCACTGCAACCAGAATAACCTCCACGGAGCTCTGCTGATTTAGGCAGCCGAGGACCTGGCCTTCGATTGTAAATGATCTGTCCCAATTGAAAACTTTTCCCAAAATATAAGTCTAAGAATGGTAAAGAGTGAGAGGAGAGGAAAGAAGTATCCCCATGTCTGATTAAAATGAAATAGCTCATGTAGAAAATTCAAGCATTTAAATGGTTCTTTACCACAGAGTACTACTAGGTAGCCCTCACTCTTTTTTTCTTTCAGATCAGCTTTAATTGATGCTGATGATGTTGAATTATCATTTATCTGAGAAATAGTTTAGTTGTTATCGCTCATCTTTAGTCTTCAGAAGTTATGCAATTTGTAGCTTATTTAGAGCTATAAGCAAATAGGTTACAGTTAAAATGAAATGGAATTAAAATAGCATGGTTCATCCTCATCTGATCCAAACCCCACTTCCAATAGAGCCCTTTTCAGGACTCCATTCACTCAAATTTAATATTCCTTCAACATCTGGACACAATTGCCTTGTAGGAGACTTGTGTGTAACTGATAAATATATAAAATATTAAATATAAAATTCCTTTCCACCTTTTTCAAGCTAGATGTTAAAAGCAAGAGGTTTGTTTCCTAATACGTCCAGGTTAATTACACTGCTTTGATGGTTCAAAATCTTTTCACGTGCATCTTAGCTTATTAATGGCCAGGTTACTCATCAATCCTCAGGATTGTTTTAACCATGTTAAAACAGAACAAAATAAACTAAAAAATCCTCCAGGCTTGAGCACATTTGAAGCAGTGGCAGCTTTAACACTGACTTCACTGTGCACAGGATCAAATACTGGAGACTTATTTAGGGCTGAGGATCTAGCCATCGGAGTCAACAAATCACTTCTTCAGGCTCATCAATGAGACGTACCTCCAAATTTAGACCACACACACCTAGGCTGTGTCTCTTCTTCCTCTGCCTAGGTAGCATTACTGTTTGGTTTAATGAGCAGGAAGCATGTTGTTTTGGAGGAAAACCAGTCAGATCTGGAACTGATGTTTTTGCCACTCACTAAAAGCCCAGGTTTATTGCTTATCAGGCTTCAGACCTGCTTTAATCAAATGGTATTGCAAGTAATGTGATCTTCCCAGATTATTTTTTTTCTCTACACAACTGAAACCGTGTAGGTTGGGTAACAACTGGGGAATTGAACTCTGTATTAAAGAACTTATTTTTACATCTGTAGGTAGCCAAATAGACAATCTTTATTATTCTCTCTCAGAAATTGTTTAAACAGTTTAAAGCCATTTTCACAAAGCCTTTACAATGGAACTTTTGTTTGATCACATTCAACCTTGCTGTAGTGGTAGCTTTAGGCATGCATGACTCAGACAGAAAAGTTTTCAAGTAATTTACATCTCCTTCCCTACACAGTGTGTGTTAATCAGGTTGCCACCTACCTTTTTTTGGTAAATGATTTACAGTCGGAGTGCACATAATTACCTGCCAAATGTGAGTCACAGACAATGCTTCTGAACCCTAAACCTCTGCAGGCATGCAAAGGAACTAGGTGCCTCCTGCTCCTGGAGAGGTCTCAGCAGCCTCATAGTTTTGCAGATTTGTGCTCTAATTACATCTCACATCAGGTGTTTTCTAAATCATTCTTCTCAGGTGAGACAAACTATTTCTACAGGAAAATATTAACCAGAAGGCACGTTCAGATTTTCAGGGAACAGGCAGTCCTTCCCACATTGAATGTGTCCCTCGGTAGCTTTAGCAAAGCACAGACTTTATTAACCTTATCCTTTAGAAAAAAAATAAGAAGTAAATAATGATCCTGATGTTTAATTCTCTTGGACCAACCTAATTGCAAATTGCAGATCTGGGATTGTACTTTACACTCCATCCTACAGGTCTACTTCACCATAATACTATTAGAAGCAGTGACTTGTCCCTCCCACCTGCACTCCTCAGCTCCTGATGCTCTCAGCTGTCAAATGGGAAGTTCTTTGATTTTAGAGTTTCCTAGTGCTAGGAGCATTTCTTTCTGGGGCGTGTAAAGAGAACAACAAAACCAGAGCATTTTCTGAAAAAGTCAATGCAGTAGCATCCTTGCAATATTCCACAGGTTTTCTCTTCTGCACCTACCTCTGCAGGAAAGGGCTTTTGTTTTATTTTATTTTATATATTTTTTTCTATTTGTTGGAGCAAATGTCTCCACACAGACAAAAAGTTGTATGTGATCCACCCAAACTCTAAAGAATTGAACAATAAGGGAGATGATGGCAGCCTATTCAGTATGATGTCATAGTCACTGTTGTAAAGTCATTTAATAACTTTAGTCCTTGAATACTTCATATTGAAGCAGCATGGAGAATTTTGACTTCAAGATCTCCCTTCCTCTTACCCCGTTAGCATTGCGTGTGCTCAAACCGTGTCTATCTGACATTCCTTTTAAGTTGTATTAAAAATCTTGGTAGCCATATTTATGAGAGGGAAAAAAATAAAAGTGTTAGTGGGGATACAGTAGAGGGTTTGTAGCTGTTAAGGCCTGAAGCAGTTTCTTTGCAGAAAATATAAACAAAATATGCAAAAGGCAAGTGAAAGGTTGAAAATTAAGCTTCTTCCTCAAGTTTCAACTTGTTGCATCCCTACTTAAGAGCAATTTTTTTTCCTGACACATGATCTTATGATTGACCCTGTCATACAGCAAATGTGTACCATTGTGGGTTTTTTTAAACATTGTTGTGAGCAGTCAAGTGCTTATGGCCATAAGGCAGCAAAAGATGCAGTCTGGAGCAGCTAAACTGAAGTTAGTTAGTTAGTTTAGTAATTTAGTTAGTTATTTTAAAAAAAGAGAAATAGGAAGGACAAGGAATGAAGTAACCAGGCAATGGTGTGGGAATGATGGCAGAATTGTGAATCTGGCCTTGCAGGCAGATCAGGACTTACCTGAAAACAGCACCAACGTCAAGATCATTTTAGACTTCTTTGGCACTTCCCTGAGCCCTCAAAATCACATAACAAACATCTGTGTTGTCCCAGTACCTTCCCAAATCCTACACCCCTCTCCTCTGTCCTTTGGAGCTTGTTGGGAAAAACCCATACAGGGTGAAGTGTAAGCTATTATTCAATTGTTTCATTGCATCTCTATTTGCACCCTCTATTTTGATATACACCTCTGCTGGTTATGAGTTGCACTCCTTAATCAGCTTTTTTCTTTGATTTTGCCAAAGCTTTTTGCCTATTTCCACTTGCCTAGCTCTAGTGTTGACCAGTTGTGTGGGTTTTGTACAGTTGTAAAGGACTATCTACAGTAACACAGAGCTCAGTTTGTGTTATGGTCACCAGCCGAGGGCATAACGAGTGCAGAGAGTGTGAAGGCAGAATGTGAATGTCTTTGTGCTGTTCCAGTTTTAAAACGGCTCCAACATGCTCCTTTCCAAGCGCTCGGGGCTAATGGAAACAGGAGAACTCTGGCTACAAACCAGGCACTGAGCTGAGATGGGACTAAGCAATGTCCTGCCATGATTGATTTTTAACATGACATGATTCCTTTGAGACATGGGAGATTTCCAAATGGCTTCTTAAACAACTTTTAAATTGCTTCTATGCTTTTGGGCAATATGGCCCAGGCGCTGCCTCCCAAGAGCACAAAGATGGTATTCAGCAGGGGCCATGGCAAGTGTTAAGCGTTTTCTGCTATATTAGACTTCCGTGAGCCTCAGAGCTGAAAAGCTAATTTTGAGATCAAATGTGGCAAAAACAACAAGAGAGTTTTTGCAGTAAGTGAATTACATTTTTAATATGCTGTTCTCTGCCGGTGGCTCTGTGGATAAAATGATTTTCTACCATATAGAACTGCTGCCTACCATTGCACCCAAAGACACGGGTAGAGTTCATTAAAAAAGATGTTAAAAAACTGCTGTTAAGGATGCCAAGTCAAGCAGTTAAAAAGTAAGAAATGCCAGCAATAAGATTGGCTCACCAACAGCTTTCCTGAGCATAATGATGTAGCCCTTAATTATATGATGATAATCCCCCTCCTCTATTTTCTTTTTTTACTTGATCAGTGCCTTGTTCAGCTTTGCTCATTCCAATTCAACTTTTGTTGAAATATTTGAAACACTCCCAATACTTTAAATGTTGCAGGAGACCTTAAATGATGTTATTTGTTTGTTTTTTAAAATTTTTGCTTCACTATAAAAAGTGAAACAAAACAAAAAATAAAGGCTTACCATAACTCCCCAGTGTTGCTAAACAAGCACTGCATTTAATGCTGATTTTCTGATTATCATTTTGATAGCTTTTGTCATAATATCTGAATGCTCAGTCCACATTAGAAAGCTGAAAAACATTTGACTAGCTCTTCCAATCACATTAAACACCAATCATAATTCATACACACAAGCAGGAAGAATTAAAACTTCATTCACTTTCATTTTCTAACTTCTGTGTACTTGGCTTGGCAATCTTAACTTATTTTTAACATAATGGAATGTTCTGGGCGTAAAAACAAACAAAAAAACCCCAAACAATCAAAACCCCCAAATTATGTTATGGGCCATTTTCATGGTATCTCTTCTGTGCTGGATGATTGTCTTGCCAAATTCTTTGGACACCAGCATTGCTAACATGTGAAGGAGGAAGAAAGTAGCTGAACATTTTACATTTACCAACAGCTCCCACTTCCCCTTACGCACCTATTTCCATATTCTTATTTACAGGGCTGCCTGTCCTGATACCGCCTATTGGTTCCCACCTAATGAAACAGTCATGCTTTAAAAGCAGGCAGATTCCTGACAAATAAGATGCTTTGTAAAAAACTGACTACAAGAAAATAAGAAATCAGAGGAAATAAAGACTAGTAGCTAATAGTCTGCTGTTTACCATTTTATCCCTTATAATTGTTGCCAGGGCATGGCAGCTAATACATAAGCTCTAAAATGTAATGCTATAATGTGTTATCAGTTATCTGGTAAATATGCAAACTGTTCATGTTTTAGGTTAATGGTTTATTACATTACCCGTGCCACTTATTTCCTATGGCATATATTTTACAAATAACTTCCATATACCATATCTAAATCTGAAAATATATGTTCAGTTTAAGGCACTACCTAATTTCAAAAAGAAATTCTTTTGCAAAAAAAAAAGAAAAGCCTCCATATTTCCATAGGTATTGCATGAAGATGGATATGTAGTAAATTTATTAGCAAGTTGTCTTACATCATATTCTTCTATATGATGTAAATTGAAAAATATGATAATGAGGTAATGCAATAAGGATTAATAACAGTACCAATAATACTTAATTCTCAAGGAAACAGCTTTCACCTGCTTTCATAGAAAACCTCCTTGTGGTGTCGTCACCCACTTTCCAGCACAAAACAAATATACTGAGCTGAAAATTTGAAACATCTAAATGCAAATGCCTCGAGCACAACTAGGGGTTCAGTGATTTTGAAACTATTTATCACTGTTGAATTCTGTACCAGTGGAATTTATTGCCTTCAGGCCTTCAACTGACCAAACAATGAGTAAAATAAAAAAGAAAGTCTGCTGAATATGCATCTTTGCACAAGTTACTTCTCGTGTGTTAATTCTGGGAATAAAGTGTTGTCTTTAAAGGTCTTGAAGTGAGCCAATTGTTTGCTGCATCTCCTATTTTTCTTCATTCTTTCATGTGTTAGCTGACCTTTTTCTCCATCTTTTTATCAGCCAAACTAGTTTATATAGTAAAAGATGTCCTCTCACTTTCCCTCCTTTATAAATATTCTAGGTGAGAATTTTTTTAACATAATAAATGAGGGGTTTTTATAGTCAACCCTCTAACCTTTCTTATTTCTGATAAAACTCTTCTCTTGTAAATGTCCTGTTTTCCTTCTCCTTAGCTTTGTTATTACTTCTGTCACACCAATGTTTGTATTTCCTAGAAAAGACTGGGAATCCATCACATTATTTTCTCTCTAACACCTGATAAGAGGTAGGATATTTTCAAAGTTTTATCGTCTGTGTGAACAAGATAGGCAGAAGATGGCAAAAACATTGTTATCATCATCTTTGTTTTATAGATGAAGAATGGAAGACACAAAAAAGGTCTGGGTATTTAGTTGCTAAATTACATGTTTAACCACCTTTAAATACAAGCCTGTGGAGGAGCTGCACCATGAAAGGACAGCTGGTGAGAAGTGTCATGTAGCTTTAGCTGCAAAATACTTAAAACCTGAGAGCAAGGTCCACCACCCCTTTTTCATACATGTTGTGGCAGGAGCATCCTTCCTCTTGCCTCCCACTGCCCCTAGTTGATATTGGAGGCAGGCAGGTCCCTCACCTTTCCTTAGTGGCTGCTGCACACCAGGCAGTGGGCAGATGGGTTGCACCGTTTGCCACTCCCTCCCCAGACTCTGGGGTACCCCAGTGAGGGGTACCTTAGCATCCTCCTCCTGGGTGGGCTTATTTGTTACCACAGCTTTTGTCAGACTTGCACAGCTGACATCCTAAGTACCCAATGTATGGCATATATAGCTCCTTATACCACCAGTTTTATGCATGTGCTCACCCATGCGTTTCATTTCTTTCTTCATATGCTTCAAAGTGTCCTGGTTTTGGCAGGAATGCAGTAAATTTTCTTTCTAGCAGCTGGAATAGCACTGTGTTTTGGATTTAGTATAAGAGCAGTGTTGATAGCACGCTGATTTTTAGGTGCTGCCAAGAGGCCGAGAACTTTTTAGCTCCTCACACTGCCGTGCCAACAAGAAGGTGTGTGAGCGGCTGGGGGGTGGGCACCCAAGAAGCTGGGAGGGGACACAGCCACGACAGCTGACCACAAATGACCGAAGAGATATTTCATCCATACCATATGATGTCATGCCCAGTACATAACTGGGAGTTGGCCAGGAGGCAGTGAGGCTCAGGCGCTAGCTGAGTATCGACTTCAGGTGGTGAGAAATTGTGCTGTGCATCACTTGTTTTGTATATTCTTTAATGCTATTACTTTCTGTCCCATTAAACTGGTTATATTCCAATCCACAAGTTTTACTTTTACTTTCCCCCCCTCTAAATTCTCTCCTCTGTCCAACTGGGGCAGGGGGCAGGGCGGTGTGAGCAAATGGCTGTGTGGTTGTTTTAGCTGTCTGCTGGGTTAAACCACTACACGAGGACATTTAGTTCCTTGGGAAAGACCTTTGGAAATGTACTATAATTAGCTGCACTGTTTACAGGATAGCTGCATTGTCAGACCCCGCCAGTGTTAGTTGAAAACACTCATAGGCGTCAGTATCTGTCATATTCTCTCCAGTGTCTCAGCTACTATTGTTCATGTGTTGTTTTTCTTGACTCTTTTTTTGAGTACTGCACTAGCTTTCAGTTACTAGCATATAATCTTCTTTGTGTGTGTCGTAGTACAAATATTTACTGGGAAGTATCATTAATATGACTCAGAAAGTGTTCTTTCTGAAGGCTCAGAGGGAAGGTTTTCAATATTTTAGCATATTACACATAGTTTTTTAATTCATCAACAGTAAGAGAGTGCATTTTATACATACATTAAGGCTAAGTGAATATAATCTATTCATTACCAAGTCTGCACAAGTATATATTGAATACAGACTCAAAACATCCTTGCGTTTTGCAGTTAAAGAGCACGTCTGCAAGTTAATCAGTCTCCACTTACATCCATGTTGTCATGGTTGTAGCTCCATATATGACTTCAGGATCCCCAGTCAGTTGTGTATCTTCAGATGAGTCATGTTCTGACTACCTTAGAGTGAACCAGCTGGCCTTCCAAGGAGAAAAACACAGAAGCACCGTGGTAGCTTATAGTCTGACTTGATTCCTATGGGCAATACACATGCAGCTGGCTGTGGGTAATTTGGATTTCAATCTAAACACGAATGAAGCTACCAAAACATTTTTAGATCTACCCTCTGTGGCTGTAGACAGGTATAAAATAAATATATTAATTCTTTTTTCCTCACAACATTTCCCATCTTGCTTTTTGAAAACTCTTAATTTCACTCTGTATCGGTAAATTAATTAGGGTAACAAGACCCTTCTCATGAGGGCATGGAAATAATTATGTTCACTGGAATAATTTTCCAATGATGCTAAAACTGGGGGGGGGATGAGGAGGGGCGGGGAGAGAAGAAATAATTAATGTATTTGGTTATAGGTAAATAAATAACAAGCATAGTCTATCAAAGTAGATAACCAGCAAATGTACAGAAAAAAGTACATTATGTATTAAAAAAATGCTTGTACAATGGAAGAGTGAGTTCCCGAGTATGCAACTGACACGACTTTGCTGTACTGAAGAGAAAGCATAGGGTTTGTATATAAAATAAGAGACACTAAGAGTTTTAATCAAGAAGATAAATATTCAGGACAGCTGTTCCCTACAGGAAACGAGTTCAGCTCCATGTACCCCTCCTGGGAATCACAGAATCACAGAATTGTAGGGGTTGGCAGGGACCTCAAGAGGTCATCAAGTCTAACCCCCAAGGAGCAGCCTTTGCTGCAGAAAGGTGCTGCTCCTCCCACTGGTTTCTCCTCCAAGAGCAGCTGTGATGCTGACCCTGAATCCCAGTTTCTGCCTAGCTTGATACACCAACGCAAAAGCCATGAACTAGTGGTAATGCGTGTTTGCCTCAAAGGTCTCTCCAGCAAAGTTAATTGTTTTTTCATATTTCCATACAATTGCACACTTTTTCAAATTAATTTTGTAATAGATAGGAATATTTTTGTGCAGCTAGTAACTCACCAGCCCTCTCTAACACTGTGTGAATTTCTGGCCCTTGGTGTAGTTCAGTTGGTGTTTGGTCTCTCCAGGTTGCTTTAAGCTATGCAGACAGAGGGTTGGCTTTAGGCTCTCCAGTGTTAATATGTGGAGGATAGCCTGTGCATGACACTGTGACTTTTTTATGTAAGACTTGTGGGTCAGGGTTCTGACTCCATGTATTACTAACATTGAACCTAACTACTCAAAATAAAAGGTTTTCCATCCTTCCTTCCTTTGTATTTCCTTAAATCTTCTGTATGAAGTCCCCACTTTTTACTCTGAGCCAATCCAGCTTCCAAGGAAGACAGTGGCATAATCAATCTCTTTGAATGTAACAAACAGGTTTCTGACACGCAGAATAATTTACAGTAGGAAACCAATCCTCATTTTGGTGGTGCAGAGAGTCCCTCACCACTGAGTTAGTATAATACCTTTTGCAATAGATGGAGAATTAAGAAGGGTATGTTATCACACTCAGTTGTTCCTTCAGCTGTGCAGGAATTGAAAAGGAATTGTCTGCACAGAGCAGCCTACCATTTGGGCAGGGGGAGGTTGTGGGTGTTAGTCTGCTGGGGCACCTGCATTTCAGCAGGGCTCTGATATGCTCTCCTGTCTCCACAAGGGACCGGCGCATCCCTGGGGCAGACCCCTGTTATGCAACCCCACCATGGTTGCCTCTGTCCTAATGAAAGATCCTCCTAACATGGCCTTGCAAAGGGCTTCAATGAATCTGCATTTTTGCAATGAAAAAATGGTTTGTCAGGAAATTCCTGTCTACTTCTAATGAGGCTGAATATCAAAAAGTGATTCCAGAGCAATGATTGCATGCTCAGTGGACACAAACACATCTAGTGATGTTTTTCAGTGTGGGAAAAAAGTACAGTCTTGCAAAAATGGTAATGCCATTGGTCTCTTTCCCTCTCTCAACTGCCTTTCAAAACAGTATAATTTGAGAGTTGCCTGCTATGCGGGTATGTACCGCGTGGTTGAAAGGGCAGGGCACTGAATGGCACTTCGCTGTTTTAAAATGCACGGTTCAATCTATGGCAAACCTGTATTTCTTTGGTGAATTGTGTAGAGTAAGCAGACTGCTCGTGACAGCTCAATGAATAATAATGGTGATTTTATCATGAAGCTTTTGCTCCTGCTGGATATTATTATGCAAGGCTGTTCCACAGTAACTATTATTCCATTGCAACTTATAGAGAAGCTCAAAGGTTGCAAGTTCAGTAGAGAAAAACTGGTTTCTCACTTTTCTTATTTATTTCAGTATTTACAACAGCTCTCAGTTTAAAATCTCATACAGATTTAATCCTTTACCCTCTTTCTTTGTGGAATGTGAAAATTCAGGAGGAAGATAGGCAGAGTTGTAACAAGCTATCCCTCAGAGAGTTTTTCCTTTCCTCTTCCCTCTCTCTTCCATCAGTATCTACTCCTATGCAGAGATCTCACCACCTGGGCAACTATAAATATATATATATATTCCCATTTAGCACTTTCTCTGGGGAACTGTTTTGGGTTTGCATGGCAAGATTTAGGTAGCAGCGGAGGGGACAGGGTGGGGGGCGCCTGCAGAGCGGCTTCTGCAAGAAGCTACCAGAAGCTTCCCCTAGGTCCAACAGAGTCAATAGCGGGTGGCTCCAAGATGGACCCACTGCTGGCTAAGGCTGAGCCAATCAGCAACAGTGGTAGTGCCTCTGGGATAATATATATTACACAGAAAATATCCAGACAAGCTAGCTCCAGTTTGTGAAGAACTGAAGCCCCAAGGGGAGGACTTCTGTTGAAGAAGTTCATGGAGGACTGTCTCCCATGAGAAGGACCCAACACTAGAGCAGGGGATGAGTGTGAAGAATCCTCCTCCTCAGCAGGAAGGAGCAGCAGAGAGAGGTGTTGTCTGATGAACCGACCACAACCCTCATTCCTCATCCCCCTGTGATGCTGTGGGAGGAGGAAGTAGAGAAATTGGGAATGAAGTTGAGCCCAGAAAGAAGGGTGGGGTGGGGGGAAGTGTTTTAGGATTTAGTTTTATTTCTCATTATCCAACTCTGTTTTGATTGGGTAATAAATTAGGTTATATTTTTTCCTAGTTGAGTCTATTTTGCCCACAATGGCAACTGCTGAATGATCTCTCCCTGCCCTTATCTTGACCCTGAGTCTTTTGTTATATTTTTTCTCCCATCTGAGGGGCTGAGGAGGGGAGTGATGGAACGGCTTTGGTGGGCATCTGACCTCCAGCCAGGGTTAACTCACCAAAGTAGCCTGGTATTCTTGTCTCCTCAAACTTGTTAGAAGCTGCTGGCATCCCAGAAGTGCTAATAAAATACACAGGAGGAAGACAGAGATGAAGAAACCACAAGCAGGAAGAGTTAGAGTTTGACATCATGAATCTTCACCTTTGCAGATTCTTACCCAGGAGCTGCCACTGTGTTGCATTACTGCTTCTCAGGTTGATGACAGGCAAATGAAGAGATTCAGTTTGTACCCATCTCCTTTGTCAGTTGGTAACTCTCACAGGCTATCACAGCTGCAGGCCTAAGGTCAAGATAATTGAGAATCAGCTCAACCTTTGGACACCCTGCACACTTGAGGGCTCTGAAGGCAGGTGTACAAGCTTTCCATGTACAAATGTGTTTGGAGGCAGCAGAGATGAGGTCATGCTGTGGATCAGACAGATGTTAGTGTCCTTAGCCAGGCAGACCTTTTAAATGTGATTTTCTGCATGGCTTTATTACTTGAAAGTAATCAGTCTTGAAGGTTATGATGCTGTCATGAATGGGTTTTGTTCATAGGTAGCAAAATAGCTGTAGTGCTTATGTAAGCAAAACCTAGAGAAGTCCAGGAGAATACATGAGGTATAGACTGGGTTACTAATTCAGAAAGCAATGCATTCAAAAAACCATACCATAAAGAATAGTAAATCTAGTATTATTTTTTTCACCAGTCTTAGTGTCTTTTGAAGAAGTTGTTATCTACTGCTGTTTTATCTGCTCTTACCTGAGAAGCCATTCTGCTTTTGTCCAGTCTGTAAAGGCAGCAGGCAGGATGCCACCTATTTACCACTGCTGCTTTCAGCTGATGCTCTTTCTTACTCTTGCCTACTTGTTCCCTCTGAGAATCAATCATGGCTACTAAGCTAGAGGACAGGCAAATGCCCATCGCAAGCCTTGGCTTGCAGGCTGACAAGAAAGAGGAAAGCAGTGACCCCAGCAACTTCTGTTACATGCTGCAGCTCTCACAGTGCTCCCACACCACACTTATCTCCTGGAGGGGTGTGTTTGAGAGCAATGACGTCAGTACTATATGGTTCCAAATTTCCTAGGAGGGTATATAATTTTCTATCAATATGTTAGAAAAGATGAAGGCAAGAAATAAAATTCAGAATAATCATAGAATCACAGAATCTCCTGAGTTGGAAGGGACCCATAAGGATCATGGAGTCCAACTCCTGGCTCCACACAGGGTCAGCCAAATCAGAACATGTCACTGAGGGCATCGTCCAGGTGCTTCTTGAACTCAGTCAAACTCAGTGCTGTGACCACTTCCCTGGGGAGCCTGTTCTAGTGTCCAACCACCCTCTCAGGAAAGAACAGAAATGAAGATTAAAACCTACTTCTTCATTCTTATTATTGTCATCTAAACAGCTGTATGCAGATTCACACAGACACCCTTTTTTTTTAATACTAGAGTTTATTTCTAAGAAACTGGGGTTCCTGGACTACAAATATTAATGTGTATGTCCAACCTTTAAATATAATCAGTATCACTACTTAGGAAACTTTTTAATGTCTCTTACATTTTTTTCCCCCCACATTTTTTCATATAGGTATAACATGAGATTGTTATTGATTTTCCTCTTATGACTTGAATTCTCTCTCTTCTGCTTAATTGCTGATTTTTGAAACTCAAGCACAAAACAATAAATCATCTCTTGTTTGAACATAGCACTGCTTAGGATATATTGGGTCTTTCAGTGTGTGTCACTATAGTCTTTAATACAAATAAGTCTCCATCTTGGGAAAATCTATGAAAATGCATCAGAGGATCTGTGAGCAATTTCATCCATTGATTTCTTTTCTTTTGGCTCTTGCATATTCAAACATGTTTCTGGAAAGTGTCAAACTTCACCAAACTCTAGAGCAAATTATGACGAAAAAAAGCCCAACAAAACAGGAAAAAAAATACTAATACAAGTCATATAAAAAGGTGCTTCCTTTAGAACAGGGCTGTACAGTATCAGTTAACCTCTGTGGTATATTTGAGTACTCATGTCACTGCTAGCTTTTGGTAAAATACACTACAGTTGTCACATTTCTCCTGGCAGCATCTCCCAGCTGCTGTACTTTGGGGAATTAGGTTGCAGCAATGAAAACACAACGTGTCTGGTACCGCCGCATGCCAGGGAAATGAGATCATAACTCAGCTGATTCATTTGTTCATAGGAATTCAGTGGGCACCTTTTGGAAACAAAAATTGCTCAGGTGTGAGTAACCACAGCCAAAATAGCGGATGCATACCTACAAGGGGGAAAGTCACCATGGATCGAATTCTGTTACAGAAAGGTACTGATTATATTGATCTTCAGGGCTGATCTCTTAAAAACCTAGTGATGTATTTGCACCCAGTTGTTGGAAGACTCTTTACTTTGCCTTCCAGTGCTGTAAGTGCAAGCCTCAGAGGAGCATTTGTCTTGGAAGTAATTTTCAGTTACTTCAAAGTAAAATTAGCATAGAGTCTTTATTTGCTCATAAATTGGATGTAAAAATCTCATCAAGCACATTTCTGAAGGGTATGCCTTTTAGCTCTGGGATGCACTAAAATCTTCATGTACAGTATTTATTTTAATCAAAAGTATTGATTTGTGTATAGAAAAGATACCAAAAACTTATACCACTTTGTAACAGGGTCACTATCTTAAATGCATGACCACTGACTTCACGGAGGTACAGACCATTAAACCCGCCTCTGAATTCAAGGTGGTGTTGAGGCCTAGAGCTACATTAGATTAAAACCTGAACTGCAGAGCTCAGAGCTGTCCCTGTTTTGTATCATTATCTGTTATATGAATTTATCTGTCCCAAAAGGCTTGTAGCATAGTCCTCAGATGAAGACTTTTTGAAGACTTGCTTCTTCCCAACAATTGATCTAATGAGAGAAGGGGGGGTTTAGGGAGCTACTGTGTAAAAGGAAGTGCAACATCTGACATTCTGCGATGCAGGCCAACCTGTGAAAGACACTGACAGGACATCCAGCCCATGAATTCTGACAAGGCAAGGGACATTAAAAAATGTAATCTCAGGTTTCATGGGGTGACAAGGACCAGCAATTTACTCTAATTGATTTGAACTGTCAAGTGCGTGGCGCTACAGTGACTGAACAACTGAACCTTCAACTGGCAGAACCTTTCCTGAAAGAAAGGACTGATAGGGGAATGTCAGAGGGATGTTCTTGAGAAGTATTAGATACTTGAAGAGCATTGTCCAGAGAAGAAAAAGTTGCCACATAGGCAGACAAAGTATAGATCTTAGGAAATGTGGGAGAGGGATTTTAAAGATGGGTGGAGGACAAGAGGGGAGATGTTATTTAGAGGTTTGCCTAAACTTTTGTGACTGTACCAGAAAGATTCCCCTAATTCCCACAGGCCTTGCAGCAAGCCTGCCATGATTATCTAAGTGCATAGGAATGTGCAAGGGAATGTCAAAACTGACCCTTAGCTTGAGAGCTGAGGGGAATGGTGAAGCTGTCAACAGCGATGGGCAGAAGAGGGAGAGTGGCAGGTTCAAATTAAAGAATTACCTGTGATCTTTTTAGCTTTGGGTGACAAGGAATCATCCTGAATACACCAAACTGTCAATTCAACTCACAGAATGGAACAGAGCAGACAGGACAGGGAGGTGAAAAATAGTCAGCTGGGAATAATAGAGAAAACAAGAGAAAAGTATGCAGTGAGAGAACAGGAGCCTGTAGTGACTTTGAGGGAGTCCCTTGGAGAGGGAAGAAGGAGCTGCTCTAAAAGGCTGAAAGACCAATAAAGAAGGTAGACAGGGCCGCAAGAGGGTTCTGCCACAAAAGCCAAGCAAGAGACGAGTGATCAAGGGTATCAGATTAGACAGGAAGGTCAAAGAGGACACAGAGATTCCCCTGTTAGCCAGAAAGAGGTCATTTGAGACCTTGGTGAATTAGTTTGAATGGGGATGACTGGAGCCAGATTGCAATGAGTCAGAGGAAAGGAAATCAATGCAGTGGTCGTAAACAGGCCTTTCAAGTCACTTAGAAGTGAAAGGGAAAAGGGAGGGCTGTGAGAGAAAAAAAAGCTGACCTATTTGCACTGGAAATTCACAAACAAAGTACTGCTTATCCCTTTCCCTTCCTCGATGTATGAATTACCTTTTTTTTTGTTTTCTGATGGATTTTGTTGTTTTCATTTCGAAGATCAGAGAAATTTCCAGACTCCCTGATTTTAACAATCGCCCATTAATACATCTCAGGCACCTACCCAAGGAAACGCATATGTATAGCAGCCTGTACGAATTTCTGTCTCTCATATTTATTACTCAATCTCCATTTAACCATAGAGCTTCATTTGTTTTCATGATCGCTGCTTGTATGATGTCTGGTACTGGAGTTCATTGGTGCCAAACTAAAATTAAATTTGGTTTTAAATCCCTGGAAATCCTACAGAAACATGAAGTGAGTGATTGTGCTATAGAACACACTGTAGAGAAGCCTGGCTTACCACGCTGTTTCTCCAAAAACATGTTTATTCTTTCAAGGCATACATTTGTCCCGCCAATCATGGATTTTGCCAACCTGGCAACATTTAAAGGATATGAAAAACATTTTGATAAAAATGCAACTGCTTAGGATTTAGTCATATACCTCTCACTGAAGTGAAAAGGTAGCTCACAATGGGAAACCGTTGAGAATTGCACAAGAATACAGAGTTGTGATTTCTGGCACTGCCTTTGGGGTTAGTAAGTACCTGTGCCTGGAAGATAAACAGGGTAACGGGGTTGAGAATTTCCACAATGGGCTTGAAGTAGTCCTTGCTGTCTGATTTTAAGACCACTGTTTTCACGTGCCACATTTTGCTCATGATGTCGAGATTTTGACAGAATGAACACCCAAAAAAGAAAAGCACCTCTGAATCACATTTTGCTTCTAAACTAATGGACGTGCTGTATACAGAGCAGCCCTGCAGTCAGGTCACCAGTGACCCCCAGTGCCTCCCTGAGTGGCCTGTAAAAGATTTTAATCATGGGTGTTCCTTAAAAAAATTGCTGATGGGAAAGGGGACAGTGGCTACAAAGCCATGTAAAGTCATGTGCCCCCTCTGTGGATGTCAGCCTGGGACGGGGGAGCCCCAAACCTCCTCATGCCAGGGCAGGCTACTCCTCGGCTCAGATACATTTGGTTTTGCAGCCCATGGTCTGTGGTCCCACCTGTAAAGTGGTTCTCCACAAACAAAACTTAGAGAGCACCTAGTACAGGCTATAATGGGTCTTTAAAAAGAAAATAACTTTAACGATATTCAGGTTCACCTTTCTCTGCTCCAGAGCACTAAAGCAGTTTATCTGACTTGATTTTTTTTCCTTGATATTTAAATCAATAATTTCATCCATGTTAAATGAATACCATCTCCAGCAGATTTAATTTCAAGTTACGAATAAATAATCTTAGAGATTCATCCTGTTTTTCAAGTAGTGAATTACTCTCACTTCAGATTTTGCAGATTTTGTTTTTGATTTGCAGATGTGGGTGGAATATTCTGCACAAATACATCTCCAGCTATGCTGTGCTCTAAAGCTGTCCTTGGAGACTATTAATGTGGTTGGTCACCTAGTTCTTATAGAATCCACACCCAGGATTTAACAAAGTTTACAATTTAAAAGGAAGAAATTATTACCTTTCATAAACTGTCAATAATTCTGATTGCACACACATACATTTAGCCCATCAACATTTGAAAAGAAGGTTTCGGACTGAAGTAATACGCTGAATTTCTTGCAGGATAGTGCCACTAAAAGAGCCAGAGTTTAAACCTCTGAAATGGAACAATAATTCTGGGATACATTCCCACATGGTCTACACTCCCGTAATGTTACTGTGGGAAAGGTAAAGATGGTAGCATCTCAGCCCAAGGACACAGCTCACCGTCTCTGCAAGTGCTTAGCTGGGTTCCACTTCCCCACTCCACATGACTGGCACACGAGAACCAGCCTACTTGGAAGTGTTTTCATCCCCCCCTGGAAAAGCAAATGTTTTGGAAAGGTCATTATTATCTCTACAAATTCTCTTTGGTCATGCATAGGGCTGCACAGGGAGGAACGGGTGTTATACACATGGAATGGGATTGCTCTTCAACAACTGCATGCTGTCAGATCCATATTGTAAATCCATACTGCAAAATGATCTGTATTTTTGCCATATTCCTTGGCTTTCTTACAGCACTATCCAAGCAATGTCAACTTCTAGATTACATCAGGCAAAAAAAAGGGATCCAGAATTTTGGTTTTCTTCATTTGAGTACTAAAAAACTGCAAAATCCAGACTTTCAATGATGTTACCTTTTCTGGCAAAGTGAAGAAATATATAGAAGTGAAAAGGGGCACAGATAAAATGGCATAGCACTTTGAGAGGAGCAGGAGACTTTGCACTTGTATTTGGATTCTAACTGTAATCACTAGGCAAAATTCCTGTCTTCACCCTCCCATTAAAAAAAAGAGAACAATTTTGGCCTGTTTTGCTTGACAATTTGTTGTCATACTTTTAAAAGTCTAATGGGATGTGTTCAGTCAGCAGCCAGAGTACTCTTTAATAGTATTTCAGCACACTGCAGCTCTCTGGGATGACCTCAGAATCTTTGTATAAACAGAAAGCACCAGTTGGAATCAGTGGGCATTTTGATGAGCAAGTATGAAGAACCCTTTGAGCTTGAAGGGCAAAGAAAAACAGAGCAGGGTGGCTGAGCTGGAGGCTGCTCTGGTATTGTGGTCAGCAGCTGGAGCAGGGCAGATGGGAGAGGGTGCTGGAATCAGCCCTCAGTACTGCACATTGAATAGTCCTCTTAACTGCACTGGTGCACTGCAGGAGAACGGGGAAATTTGGCTTAACTGGAGGCAGGTGGACAAAAGGAACCTTTATCTGCAAATGTGGAATTTTTATCTCTTATTGTAAGGTGAACCCATTCAATCACTCATGCTGTTTATTTTATTGCTGATAAATGCTTAACAGTTATGCAGTCAAAACAATATTTTGCCCAAGAGGAACAAATGCAAAACATTTTTAAGGAATGAAAATAAAGCATTGCTGAATTGTATGCAAACTATTTCAGATTGGGTCCTGGTTTGTTGTTCTGTTTTTTTCCATTAAGGATTACACATTGCGTCATGTATGTTAATACAATGCATTTTCATTAAATACAAAGCAATAATGTGACAAAGAAGCAAACGGAGTTGGAAACTTAGCCTGAGGAACTGGGGGGAAAAAGGTTCTGGCCATCAACTTTATTCATACAATTCCTACCCTGTTCAATTTTAGACTAGTCAGAATTTGCCTGCTTCTTTCTGTAGAACGTAGTGCTAACAAAGTGTAGATTTTGTGGACCAAGGGGATTGAAACTGGGTCACCTGAAAAGGCAAAGTGGTTAAGTCTTCTCCAAAGTCATGTCTTCTGACCATTCAGGTATTTTTTAAAGGGTGAGATTCGTCTCTTTCAGGTAGCTCAACAACCCTCGTTTGTATCCTTCAAGAATGTCTCAATTAGTCTAGTATTAATTAATGTTCTTGTATGTTCATAGTTTGTATGACTTTCATAAGTCCTATATCCTCAATTATTCTGCTAATAAGAGCAGATTCCTAGGCTTGCCTTAGTTGCACGTGCCTCTGGAATTTCTGTAGAGAGAAAATTTAAACAGCATTTTGCTCTGGCAGTATATGGACTAGATACTAAGCTTTAACCAACATAATGTGTGCTTTCTTCCCAACAGTTATGTTTATTCTGCATATTCTTTATACTGTGGATACACCAGTAGAGAGTGGAAGGACAGAAGAAACAACTTCAGTAGTCTGCCTAGATTTTTCCAAGAAATACACTCACTAAGCTTGAGCTGTTAATGTATCTTGGTGTTGGTATTCCTTCTAAATTCACAGCAAGGAGATGATCTGAGAGTTGTGCATAGTTTAAAAGTCTGTATCTGAGCTGTCACATCAGCAATGATCCAAAATCCCATGCCCAGCAATACCACACTCCTCTTCCCTCATATCCTGGTCCCTAGGGCAAGGGGTAGAGGAGTTGGAAGCCCAGGCAGGCAGGTGTGACAGAGCTGCTACCTTCCTGATCGGGCAAGCCAGGCACCAGGATTGCAGAGCACATAATTTAATGACACCTGCCCTCTGCTTAAACATAACCAAGGACTGCAGCTCACGAAGGAACAAAAAAATCACGTAAAAATATAAAAGATCCTGAAAGATTCCACCTCCTGAAGGGACTTCTGCCTAAGCTTCAGGCTGCAGAAGATAGATAGACTTAAAATACATACTTTAGTCAACAAATAAGCTGTGTTTAAATCCCAGAATAATCTTCTGTCCATCAAAATAACAATTCCCTTTGTCATTCCCAAAGGCTTCATAATATTGATGAAGGGCTGAAAGGATCAGGGATTCCTTTAGAGTCAAACAAACTACCTTCTTCTGCCACTACCTTCCAGCTGAACATTAGGCAACACATCCCAGGTGTAGCTCCACTTAGGACTGAGTTTTTAAAGGAAGCTCATCTGAGGTCTACCCATAAAAAGAAATAGGTATTGTAGACTTAAAAAGAGCCAGACCCGCAGTGATCCTCGGACATATACATGGTACATTTCCCATGCCCTGTTTGGTTTCCTGTTTTCTCCATTTCTGAAATTTTCCTTAAAATTTCTTGCCTTTCCTTCAATAGCACTTAGTAGATCTGAAATTAAGTAAGCCAATCATTGATTGAACATCACATCTTTCAACACCATAAGACTCGCTCTCTCAAATAAAAGAAGCAGATAGAAATTTTCTCATGCGGTAGTGAGGAGCTCTTCACAAAGGCTATAATTGGTCTTCTTCTTGGACTTCATTCAAAAGGCATAGCTGAAGAATACCTGCAAAGGTCAGGTAAAGATATTTTCTGATGCAGATATGCCAGCACTGTGAAATCAAGTAGATTATGAAGACAGGTAGAGGGTAAATTCTTATCGCTAGACGAATAGTTTCAGACCTTTAGATTACACTGTTTATTTAATATTAAAGAGGGAAGACACATTTCAGCCTTTTAGTGTATCAGAAGGTTGTTGATGGTTAGTGGAGGCAAAAAAAGGAGTATTAAAGAATGAAGGATCATTTTAGGCTGGATCAGTACAAATAAGTGCTTCGTCTACTGTCACTTTTAAAGCCAAAGTTTCTGCACTATTAGCTGGCTGAATATTTGCTTATTTTGCATTTTTTAACACTACACTCTATACAGTGCCACTTACTAGGAGGAACTGAAATTTGAAATTTATTACACTTTGCAGGAGTTTTATGACTTGGAACAGCAAAGTGATTTAAAAGGAGTGAACATTTTAGTGCAGAATTTTTTTCAACTGTGCTATCCAATTGTTAAATGGAAAAAACCATAGGTAAGAGGATTAGAGTAAATCATGAATAACTGCCAATTTCCTTCTCTTTCTAGAGTAACACAATGTATCAAAGGTTTAAAGCATTTCAGACAAGTTTAAACCTCCTAGTATCATAGCATAAAAGAAGGCATTATTCAGCATATAGTGTTTGCAGATTTGTTATTTTTTAAAAGAACATAGTGATGCCTGCAGAAATCATAAATGTCCAGAGGGTGACATTAACGTGAATAATGTAAAGAGAAATAGCTCGAACTTTGGGGAAGTTTGAAGATGACTCTGGACTAAAATCTAGGCATGAGGGACCCTGAAAGGACAAGACTGTGTTTATAAAGCTAAAATAGGGACTTCAGGCTCATGAAAGTCATTGTGATCATGCTAGATGCTATGGTATTAACCCAGAATTGCACTCAGATATGGTTAGTATACTCTGATTTGCAAAGACTTTTCCATGGATGCAGAGCATCTGTACTATGTAGGGATTCTGTCTCTACTTCAGGCCCCTCCAGACCATTGAAACCCACTTCCCAAGTACAGACTACAGTGCTATCTAGAGCTGTGGTCCAGCTGTCACCAGTGTCCAGGCTCCAGGGCACTCTGTTCTGCTGGAAAGTAACCAAACATGAGGATTATGTTCTGCTGATAGAGCAGCCCCTGTCCACATTATGAGCTGAGAGGAACAACGTGCTGAGGGTGACATGGAAAGTCTTGTGCAGGAGCTAAATGTCGTCATGGAGCACCACCTAGCTCCTCAGTTGGGCTGGGCACGCCACCATCCACATCTGCATGCTGCACGTCGGCTTGGAGAGCAAGCAAACACAGCTCACATCCATTTGGAAAGTACCACATACGTATAACCCTCTCTAAGAAAGGAATGAATAAACAACTCTGGCTGGCTGATCAAACGAGATGGGATGCCTGCAGCTCCCAAGCCTTGCAGACAAAGACTTGCAGATTGAGTTTTTTCCCCAACAGCTGCATGCAGACAAGCTTGTGTAACTCTGCCCTGGACTGAGGAATGCTGTTCGGCATGCACGCAAGTCAGGGCTTGTGCAGACACCTTGGTCACAGGCCCTTCCCACGCTACAGGGTGGGAGAGAAAGATAGGATCTCCTGGGGGATGCACAAAAGCTTGGAGCACATTTTTTGCCCAGAAGCAGTGAAATAATGGGAAGCAGCTATGGGGAGGGCGAGTGCTGGAACGACCTCCCAGCAGCACAGCCACAGCCAGTGTGCAAGTGCGCAAGCACAGCTAAGAAACACGGGATGTCTAAGGAAACAACAAAGCCCTGCTCTCCTGGTCTCAGAGAAACTGTATGAAGGGAATCTCCCTCCCTGCCAAATGAGACATGTTTTGTGGTACACAGAGGAGCAAGATTCATGTTCAGCTAAACGAAGGGATCACAAGCAATCTCACCACCTAGGCACCTTCCCCTGCTTTCCATTGTCTTCCCCTGATAAGAAAGACTCAGGCAATTTTGGCAAGACCTGGCAGAGGTGCCAAAACCTGGACGGGTCACACCACTACTGTCCACAGTGAGGGGCAGCATGGGGACACCTCAGCCTACCTGTGGCAACTGGAGCCAGGGACAGCAGCATTGTGTGCACCCTTCACCCCCCACCCCAACCCAGGTGGGAGATGTAGGGGGCTGAGCAGGCAGGGGCTAAGGTCTCCAACAGGGATGAACTTTGGGATGAGCATGGGCATATTGTGATAAACTGCTGAGAGGCTACAGGGCTATGAAAATCGGGACAGGACTGGGTAAACTGCACCTAAATTTTTGAAAGAGAGACTTCAGAGAGAAATCCACAGGGAGCCATAGCTGGTAGTTAGGTTGGCAGCTGTAGCAGAGTACCTTCAGAAAAAGCACTGAAGCATCCTGAATAGTAGTATAAANCTAATTACTTGCCTTTGTGTATTTACCCTAAAGACCTCCTCCATTTACCTGGAATTTTTCTTTTAATTTCTTAATGTGAGGCTCACTGTTAAAATACTGTTCCCAGGCTCTGAGTTCCAAACTGAGACAGGCAGAGAGACAGTTAAGGATAGCTACACAGATCTGTATGGTTTCATCTACTATTCTTCCATTACAGTTCAAGAACCTAGTATTTGATAAAGTCGTGTTACACCTAATTACAAATATAATATGATAATTAAACTGAGTGGAAAAATTGGTTTCCCTCTAGAAGAGCAAGAGAGATTTGGAAAGCTCTCTCCATCCCACATCAAGCTAAGCACAAGCCTCAGAAAATCAGATGCAAAGATGTTTGTGGATTGGGTTTTGATTTTTACTGTTAGCATAAATTTTTTTTAAAAATGACTTGTCAATACAAGCTGGAAATTTTCATGCAGAAAACACTAGATTTATAAAATTCTTTTTGTATTTTTAATTTCAATATGCAGAAACAAAGTGAAATAAATTTTTGACATCAACTAGTTTGGTATCAGCAAACTAACATTTTCAGACAAAAAGGTATAGCCAGAAAATTCCTGCCTCGTCTGCTAGATGCCCCAAATCACATCTTTCTCAAACTAAGACTACATTTTTCTGAAGCAGACAGTCAAACTATGCTTTTCTGTGACTCATATTTATCCCAACATGAATTTACACATTTGCAATGTCAAAAAGAGCAAACTTCAGTATGATTAAAAAAACTCAGCTCAGGCTTTCCTGTAGAAGATATCTAAATAGCATAACAAATTGCAAGATCCCCTTTTAGCCTGCAGGTAAAAATTGATATAGAGATCAGCAGATGGACTGATAAGCATGAAGAATACAACCGTACCTGGCAAGTATTATAACCTTCAGGAACGCTTGGCACATCTTAGATATATCCACTGCTGTGAGCTGATGCAGCTTAAAAGGGTAACAAAGTTTTGCATGCCTCATTCTCATTTTTAGTGTGGATCCTTACAAACACGTCACATGTGCTCATCCTCATCAAAGATTAACTGCACAACAACTTTGAAGTGTTAAAACAAGCTATGTTTGTGTTCTGGGAAAGCAAACCAGGGCCACAATACTTGCAACAAAGCAAAAATAGCTTGGTGCTCCACAGCTCATAGAGACTGCCTGATTTTCTAGAAACTTTCCCAGAAACATTCACCTTTGGTCTGTGACCTGGCATTGACTGTGTTACATCAATGGAACTTTAATGGAAATGGTTTATGGGGTAAAAAACCCTAAACTTAATTCTGTAGAAGCTGGTGCATTTTAATTATGTATTCAAGCTGGCAACAGCGTAATTATTAGCCCCGTCTGTTGTGCCTCTTTATTTCAGTGTTTTACTTTGCATTGCATTCATGCTTTCAGTAGAGAATAAAGACAATGCCTTCTAAAAGCTGTTTACCACTTTCAGTAATTGCATAGTTCTATGAACATACCTTCAAATTCAGATGTTATATCCATAAAGCCATCACATGCTGAAGAGTCCAGTTACTTTACTAATAACTATCATGAAATCCAGTTCCACAGAGATGTTTTTAATAGTTACCTGACTAGAAGATACTACGAAATATTTTTGTAGGGAACTGAATATCTGGTGTTCTCTGGTGGCTGTCATAACAATTTTCCTGTAATATATTCCTGTTGACTATGCACTCCATAACAAGAGATGCTCTATTTCTCAAACAATAAACACAATCCTTCAGGTGCTGCCAATTCTGTTACTGCCTTTACAGGTGGGTAAGTAGATGCCAGGGTTTGATTTGTTCCACTAAATTGCTTTTATGGCTTCTAACTGCAGCACACTTAAAGGTGCTTTCGCTTTCCTTCTGGAGTTTGGTGGAAGTCATACTTTTTATTAGATTTGGTTGCTAAACCTGTTTATTGCCTTAGTTTGCTCACCTTTTCTTTCCCTTTACAACTTTTATTTTCCTATTGTCTCTGTCTCTCTCAGGGAAGTCCAGCTTGTGGCTTAGAAAGAGGTACTGAAACTGGGAAGGGCAGGGGGAGAACTTCTGTCAAGCACTGAACCTGCTCCCATGCTGTGGGTGCAGCAGGAAACATCTCCCAGCCCAGAGCTGCAGGCAGGCATTGGCAGACATGGCCCACCCTGCTCCCTGGGGAGCAAGGGTCCAAAGCCCTTCTCTACCTCTGGCACCCAGGGTGGATGGTGTAACTGGTGATGAGGGGGAATACTGGTCGGCAGTGAATTACTAATGATTTTGGGAGGGGAAAGCAACAGAGAGGGATTCTGAATCACAGGTTTGTCCTTTTCAGGGCAGATTTCATACAAAGCCTGGCTCAGTAGTCTGCTGAGAATTAAAATCTAGTTCTAAAGCTGTAGTTTTGCCTCCCTAAACAAATAAAACTTTCCTTAAGGAAATATAAAGGAGAAGATGAAAGATATTTTCTTTTCTCAGAGATATTTCCAAAGGGGGAAAAAATGTAGTAATTTTGAAGCTGGCTTTAAAGTCTGATTTTCAAACTCTGATTGGTCCATTCATAAATCCTCCTACAAGCCAGCTAAAAGTCATATAACTTTGCCTAAATATAATTTACTTTTTATTTTACTTATTTTTTTTGCCTGTCTTCATCTTCTACCTCATTTCCAAGGAAATGACTAACCTTCCTCCCATCTATCCTTTCAGCCTCCAGGCTGAATGTAATTTAGTTCACTTTAGTACTACACATGTTTTAAAACATGGGGGAAACATGCACTTCCAAGGAAAAAGAGACAAGTACAATAAGGGACATAAAAAAAACCCCAACCCAACACCCAGAAAATAAGACATATAGTACAAATCCATACTGGAACAAAAAGAAAGTAAATAAGCAATTTCAGTATTAGCTGTACCTTAAATCTCTTCACTTTTAAAATATCTTCTTTGCTCCTTCCCCCCCCATCCCATCTTCTTCTTCTGCTTGAGAACACAATGAAGGATCAGCATCACTCACCCTGAGTAGCACCTTACTACAGAAATAGCCTCTGCTTAGGCAGAACTGGTCTTTGATAGTGCATGCTAACTGCATTAACTGGAGCATCCTATTTCTGCACCTATCTTTTCCATGCAGCTCAGCTTCAGTAGGTTCCAAGAAAGACTTTGGTGCCTTTGCCCCAAAAAAGAAAGGAAGCCCAGATCATTTTCCATAAATGTCATTCCCATTTGTTTCTCCATCTCTAGAAATCTGCGTGTTTTTTCCAGGTTAATCTAGCTCCCTTGCTAGAGCCACAATGATGTATTCTCCCCTTAACCTTATGCCTGGGTGCCCTGCACAGAAAGGACCCTGCAGTTATAATTGAAACAGATCCATAGGCTGGTTCAGCAGCATGCCTATACTTGCTCCCATCTGTTAAGGGAGCAGTAATACCCACTAACAAGGTGATAGGCCACTTCCAACAGGACATTAAAAAGCCAACTGAAGATTATTTGAGAGAGGAATCCTACCAAACACAGCAGGTGCCATATTTTCTGCCAGTAGGACCTTCTGTTTGTAAACACCACCATCTCAGAGCCAAATGTTTCATTACACAGCACTGCTGCACCTATGGACACAACCCAGTGAATGCATGCCTCTCTGCATCTACTTTCATTGGCAAGACGTCCAGGTGGAGTTCTACCTTCAGTGGCATAATAGTGTCACTTACACTTTGTGTTATGCCTGCAGCAGCACCTCCTAAATTCTAAGCTCTCTTTAGTTTCACTTATCACCACCACTTCCCTGAGGGTCTCCCCTGAAGAATCCTTGTTCACACACCATAGCAAGCTCAGGTTTGAATCACTGCTCCTGAGAAATCCTTTATTTTCCTGTGAGTGTTGTATATCTGGAAGGAGAGATTCAGAAAAAGAAAAAAGAATGTAAACCAAATGAAACTTTGTTTTATATAGCACCTTTCAGGCTAAGTGTACCCACCAGCATCTGACAGCAGTGTGAACCGGATGCTCCTAGCTCTTCTTGCTCAGTATTTTGAAGTTACAGAACTCAGCTTCAGGAGGTTTTGGTGCTCTGGGTCCTGGATGGTCAGAGGCATTTCCCTCACACCTTGAGAAAGAAAATTTCAACCTAAAATGGACTGAGCTTCAGACACATCTGCCCCGTTCTCTAGCATGCCTAGTGTTACCTGGTGCCCCCTGAGTAAAACGTTTTCTGAAATGCTCTGCCCACCCCTACCTAAATCAGGCAGAGCAAGGGTCCCACACTTGGTTTTGGGGCTCCTTAAAAAGTTATGACCGAACATCTAAGGATGTTTTTGCTGTAATTTGTCCGAATGTCACAATTAGTGATCTTGGCCTTACAGCAGTAGGTGGTGTGCTCTCAAATAAGAAGTGAATGCAAACATGCTATACAATAACTTCCAAGAAGTAATTAGTGCTATATAATAGCGCTATATTATGCTTTCCAGCTTCTCTGGCTAGTGTTGGCAAAAGGCCTTCTGCCATAAAAACCTGGCTGTATATTTGAGACACTCTAATAAATAATTAAAGGAAGTATCTACCTTAATGAATTTTTTAGAACTTTAAATTTAATATTTTATTATGAGAATTTCTTGTTCCGTTTTCCAAACAGATTCTCTGAGATAAAGGCTTATTTTCAGAGAATTGATGTTTGGGTTTGCCCCAGTGTCTGCCCTCTATATCTTTTATATCGGTCAAAACCTTAAACGTTATAGAGGGACAGAATCAACCATTACTTGAAATGATAGGAGGAAAAAGAGGAGAAGGAGGTGTAGCATCCACACAGCTCTTACTCCTCCATGTGACCCATGGTACACATGGTACACAGGGCAGTGGTAATGGGGAGGCTAAATCCCCTATTACCCTTTCCTCTGCCTCTCCTCTGAGGCAAATCCACTCCTACAACACATTTCATTGCTCTAATGACCATTTTTAATGTGTATAAAGCATTCTTTATTTATACCACTCCACTTAGTATTTGTGGTACAAGAAAGCTTAATTGGAACCTCCAATGCAATTAATTCATAGATATAATTCCACTGAGAAAGGACTATAACACAGGACTGACAGGGAGTCCTACGCGGCTGTGAATGATGAAAGAAGAATGCTGCTTGTAATATGCTGACATTGTACAGAATTAGGCTTTGTGTTCCCCAGTCATAAAATGTCTTTTGGGATGAAAGGCAGACATTTTGGGTTAGTTAGCTGCTATTTAATTATGTGGCTTCCAATGTAAAAGGGTTTATTGAAAGGATTCAAAAAGGGAGAAGAATGGAAAGGACTTGCACACATATTTTCAGTTTTCCTGAAGTTTTCATTATGCAAGTACTCAGGGATCTCATCAGAGTAAATTCTGATTAAAAACTAGAAGTGCTTTCACATTTTAAATATTATTAGACAATTCTAGGGAGTCTACAGCTTCCCTTGGAAACCTCCATCTCTTGATTTTTTTTCTTGCAGTAACTGGATGAAATCCAAATAAACCATTACAGGATTTAGTCGATATTTTTCTCCTTATTTTTTCAACCTGAAGTTTTCTATGTAGTGTTTAATCTCATTATTTTTATTCTGATTGTCGTTTCCTATGTGAGCCACTTGGCCAATGTCCTTAATGAATCCAGTTTAATTGATTTCAGATAATTTCTCTAATATATGGCAATTAAACTATATTCTCTTCTCATTCTCCCATGAATTTTCAAACTCTCCCTTCTTTGGGTCATCTGAAAATATGGCTGGCATTCTCCATATTTCATCCTTCAGTTCATTCATGGAATCATTCAACACATATGGCATGTGAGATGCTCTACAGTGAAGAAAAATGGACAATGAAATGCAGACACTCTGGGACAGAATTTGTCAGCAAGATATAAAATGAAAGCCAGAAAATTGGTCTGGTTTCTCAAACATTTTCTTGGACCCCTAGGCAAGAATAATTAAGGGTATAACAAGAAAGACATGTTGGTTTCCTCTTGCTTATTATAATCCATTCAGTTATTATGAGAAGTTACATCCTTGGGATAAGTTCATGTCAGAATCTGGATCCAAACTTCGCATAGGGTTGATATCAGACATTCACATGCATTAATTTAGTTAGATATAATGAAGTAGGACAGATGAAAACAGTGTTAATGATACAGTAAACAACATAATGCACACAGAGCTCCAGGTACCTGGTCGTCAGTGAAGCACTGAGACTATAACATATCAATATGTCTGCCAATTAAAAAGAATCCATAGAAGTTGAAATAAATAAATAAGTATGTTGATCCTTCTCCTCTGCATAGCTATGGCTTAAAAAACTATTACATGCAGAAGAATGTTAATATTTTTTAAATGCCATCAAATTGTCCAGTGAGAGAAAATCAATCTCTTATAAATACTGAAGAGTTAATAAAAGAAATTGGGGTTTTTCTTGAGCTTATAACTGACATGGTGGAATAAAAATCAAGTACCTCACAGCCTTTTATATTTTTCCCATTAAATTCTTCTCTATCAAGTCACATGCTCTTAGGGATTTGTACTGTGGTATTTGGTAGCTGTTGGCTAAAAGATTAAGTTTAACTTAACACAGTGCAGTCTGGATCTGCACAGTCACCACACATTTGTTAACCACAAGGTTAGCTCTATGCTGTTAATATGTACACAGCAAGGGAACGCAGTTAATCCAAAACCAAGAAAATGTATATTTACTTGTTTTGTGCTAGACTTATATTCAGCAAAGTATTAAATTGTATGGATTATGTTTTAAGTATTGGGGAAAAAAAAAAGCAGACAATAGTTTGTTATTTCTTCCCTAGGATTGCTGAAGAAGAGCTCCTCCTTTAGGAGCACAATTCTATTCCCTTCATCCCCAAAGTTATGCAGCTATTCTTTTTCTAGTCATAGACAGACATTGAAACTGCACCTAGAAAATGCTTTGTTTCAATTAATTTTTCTAAAGTCTGGTTATATTGTGGTTGACTGTTACTAATGAAAAAGCCAGTTACAAGATGTCTGCATGATCTTTAGAACAGTGTATTCATCCCTCTGGACCAAGTTAATGATGCAACCCAAGATTCACCAGATCCAGCTGAAGAGCCTTATCTTAAGAATATATGGGGCTGGTGCAAGGACATGACTGTTTAACAGTCTGTGTTTGCCTTGCTTTTGACACATTTCAAATACTCATGAGCAATATCTGAAAGTTTAAACAGAAAGGCAGCAAAGTTTCAACATAAAATTGCTGCATTCATCATTTACCATAAAGATGAATGAAGACTCACTCAAAGTGTTTTAAGGCAGAGGGAGAGCGAGCACCAGAGTCTGCCATGAAATCTATCATGATGGGCACTGTTGCAAGAAGAATTTATCTTATACTGACAATAGCTCTGAATGACAACAAACATAACAAACAGGGCCAGTGTTGCAAGGTTGGCAATCCCAGTGGCCCCTCAGATATGGACTAATGATAGTCTGATGTTTATGGCTCAGGCTGTATGGTCCTTAAGAACTTACACGTGCATTTAAACAGAATGCCATCGCCTCAAATTTAACCAGTTTCTAATAGGAGATGTTTCATACTTTTCTGTTTCTCTCTTGAACAGTCCCTGCAGAGATACTGTGTGAATTTTTGGTGATTCAATGAGTCAGTCCCATGTGTTTTTATTCTTTCTTTGTTGCAAGCTTGAATTATGAATTCAAATATTTTGAAAAGTGTCTTTTAAGATACAGCTTTTAGATAAATAAGTCATGACTCTGCTTTTGTTCTGTACAAATGCCCAGAGATCCCATATAGCTTTGTATAGAAGTCATTAGTTTGTTAAATGTCTTTGTATGTTGGAAATACAGATAATTATTAGTGCAATATTCAAAATCCAACTGATCTCATGCATAATTTCAATTTTTCTGCTGCTGGCTATATAAATGTAACTTTTAAAATGAAAAGGAGATGACAATCAGGTGGGTGTTGTTTAGCAACAAGAAAGGAAGAGGCAAATAAAGAAGTAGAAAGTAAAGAAGCAATTAAGAAGTGGGTAATAGGTTGCATATCCAGTCTGCATACCCAAAACACCTCAAACTATCTTCATCCTATGAAGCAGAAGTGATACAGAATAAACACTTTAGGATTGACAAGCAATTTAGAAGTCGTACCTGAATTACTCATCAGGTAAAAGTAGCAAAAAAATTCAGAACATGAACATTCTGAAATCCTACTGTGTTTGTCTCTGTCACTATAGATCCTCTGTGTGCATATATGTATATTATATATACATGTAAACAAATAAATAAATGTTATAAAAGTCACAGAAAGAATAACTGAGGATATACTGAAATTCCTTTTTTGCGAACTATTTTTCTGCCGAATATTTTAAAAGGGCAACATGTTCCTCTAACTCTAGGAGATACAGTCATCATGTCTAATTTTAGTTTTACAGAAAAAAAATTATAATAATTAATATTTCATTAATTTTTTTACTCCAGCACCTTTCCTGGATTCCCCCATTTTGAAGTATGGGA